>OMOT01081503.1:0-11580 GCA_900312575.1 Acanthochaenus luetkenii
AGACAAACCTTTGGCTGGGTGGAGTGTCTGTCTCTATCCTCACAGTAGGGGCCACTGAGAGGAACAGCAGAGGAGAGAAAAAGCAACAAAAAAAATTTGGGGGGAAAAGAAAGAAAAGGCGCTCGCATGGAAAAAAAGATTGTGAGACACCCCGAGACTCACGAAAAAGACAGCGGCCACTTCAGTGTTGTCGGCACAGAGGTTCCTTTGTGGCATGCTGTCGCTGGCGACGGCGGGAAGTACTCTAATGCTCACCCAGACAGACCAAAGAGAGAGGCCCTCAGCTGTTTACAGTACAGTGGTCTCCGTCTCACATGGAAGAGGGCAATGAGAGCACTCTCCCTTTTAAGCATTCTCAGCAAACAGGCTAGTCATTCATCACGTTATCAATAAGTGTGAATTGCCTTCTGGGTAGACCAATCAAATAAGGTCTCGATCCAGTGAGAGGTTGTGCTGGGTTTGCACGCTGTGGCTCTCGGGCAGCCCGAGGAGAAAGTGGTCTGCTGTTTGTGGTGTAGTGAACGTTTCAGTTTTACATTAGATGAGGTTACATTTTAGCCTGGACTCATTTGAAACCACTCCAAATATGGCGTTGGTATCTTTGCATGACACTTGTTATCTTCTGCTTAGTTCTTGTCTGTCCACATGTAATGTTTTTGTTTTTTAAATCAAATGGAATTACCAGCTTATAAAATACAAACCACACTTACAAAAAACAATTGCTTCTCTTTAATTGTGGAGTTTGTTTTAAGACTTTTTCCATCACCTCAAATCTCTGAGAGATGAAAAATGATGAACAAATCCAGTGAAGATGATTTTTATTGGGATTTGTTAGCACTTTCACTGTAGGCTGCGGACCTGGGCTGTTTGAATGAAAAACCTCTTTCAAACTTGTCATTTTTATGGGCACAACTTTGAAAACATTGTCTGAATTTGAGAAATTACGGCAAAGAAAGACCTGCGTGATGGAGCCTCAGTGCTCAGCTGTTCCCTGGAGTGCCCATGCAGACCCGCTTTTGTTTGTCATTACTGTTTGATTAAGCATGCTGGGTCCGGCTGGCTGGCCACTGATACACAGCTTTACATGGAATGTCTGTGGCCTCCCTCGGTTTGAGGCAAGCCTTTCCAGTTGGACAGGAGAGAGCAGTGCTTGCTTTACTCTCTGCTCCAGTCCAGACACAACCACAAGCCTGTGCTCCTTAGCGGTTGCTTAAAATGCATTGCAAGAATTAAACCTAGACTGTCAAGAAACTGTAATGGTGCAGTAATGCAATATTTCCACATATACTCAGTGTCTTGGGAGTAAGAACCAGATTCTATCCCTGCTTCAGTCCGTGGCCAAGCACCCTCCCTCTCTCCACATAAAGACAACACCATAATCTTAAAGCGCTTGTGAATCCTTGTTATAGAGTTCTCTAAAGGCACTGGGGTTTTACAAGACAGAGGAGGACAGTTATGCGAGTGTGGGGAATTGAGGGAGGTGAGGAAGCAGGGGAGAGGAAAATAACATTAAATTGCTAGGCCCGTTTGATGTGTGGCATGTTAAATTTGCTAATCTGTCATTTCGTTTGTTGCATATTTAGAGTACAACTGATTTGGCAAGTCATCTGGACAAGACGTAGGATTTGATTTCTGATTGTCTGTAGTTGAGTCTAGAGGCAGGTCGTTGGTTTTGAAAAGCCCTAAATTGCCCTAAATTGAAATCAGATTGAAAGATCTAAAGGCAATCAGTCAATATTTATCAGACAGAGATATCAGGAAATTCCCCCAAAGAAGTCCCTCAGGGGAAGCTGAGTGACAAAAGATTATCTCATGTTCAGGACTATTCAATTGGACACACCAGTTCACTTAGTGACACTTGAGAAATCAATTTCTCTGAATGAAATGTGTCTTGAGTGTCGTCAAGCGAATTACCTTCAATCACTGCAACTTCTAACAGTATTTGCTTTCACTCTTGGAAACTAAGAAAATCCTTCTGTTTAGGGCACTGAAGACATGGAATCACAATAAAAAGAACAATGCCAACTATGGGATATTTTTAGCACAAGCAGTTTAAGTCTACAGTACAGGGGTGTAAATTCTCTAAGCCTGTCTAGCCTCAGACACAGTGACCTATAGTGGAACAGACCACATTCACCCCACCCCCTTCCTCTCCCTCTCATCCATTTCTCCCACCCTTCTTCTGTCCTTTGCACGCAGACAACTTAAATGTCTGTTTTGTCTGGTTGCCCTGTCATACAGCGCGCTTATGAAAAAAATCTCTTGGAGTAGTGGGTCAAAGGATATTGCTCTTTGAAGAGTGCCAGACAAGAGGCTTTATTATGCATCATCCACTAAAAAGTATTTCATTCATGAACACTTCCATAGAGCCTAAGCCTCTTAAGGACTTCTCAGCCCTGTCAGCGTTCTGTAGTTTTAGGAAGCGTCTAGCTCATTATAGTGTTTGCCTCCACTTCCATTTATTTATTAGTCATGTTGTATGATATGGGTTATTTTTTTCCTCATTTTCCAAATTAGTTTTAATTGGTTAGGTTACGGTATTTTAATTTTGATTTCCTATTGTGTGGAATGCGAATGTCTAATCCTTACAGCCTATTGTAGATTACTATAAAAACCAAACCTATTCTTAACAAAATGCACCGTGCATTTAGTTTTCCACAACAAAATGTATATATAGTTTGGTTGTAAGGTGTATTGAGAAGGAGGCTGGTGTAACAGAGTGCCTGTTACACTACAACAACACCTGCAACATATTGTTGGCCTTATTTTTATGCATTCTACTTCTAAGAGGGCATTTGAACCTGCGTCTTTGGTAATAAACATAAACAAGTTTTGGTGTGTCCAGCATATTCATAAATGTCTCCCCATCTTCCTCCCTTTCCGATCCTCATCGGTATGTGTAATGTGAGATTTAAGATGACCCGTAGCGCCAGCTGCTTCTCGTTCTCCAGCGTTGAACCACTCCCACACATGAGCAAGCAACATAATATTTTTTTCTATTAGAGACGCCCCCTATGTCCAATCCGTAATTGGCACGCTCTTTACACTTCAAAGACATCTGAAGGTGGGAACCGGTGGAGGGTGCTGAGTGAGGGAGGCCCTTGGTCTGGGTGTGGGCTGGACACTGGGGGGTTAAGGGTGATGTGTTTGGGCTTTCGCCACACGCTGACTCAACATGATTCAGCTCAGCTGACCTTATGATCCCCTCAGGCTGCCGAGCAGTTTTGGCATACGGGTGTTCACATTACTTACAGAGCAGAAATGATAGGCTGACCGTACTCTCAACATGCAAGGTGTCCACCATTACCCATCTCAACACCCTAGTAGTAGTTATCCTGAAAGCAATTTGTCACAACTGACCATGAACAGAAAGGTAATTTTCAGGTCATATATAAACTCCAGAAAATTAAATATATCTATATATTGAATTTTCTGGAGTTTCCAGTGATCACTGTTTTAATGGGCAAATACACGCTTAAACACAGATATTAGTGCTATGATCCTGAGCACCTCAATTTAGAATTGTCAACACTAATGGGTCTCCAAGCCCTGGAAATATGAGCCAATAAGACTAATCTGTTTCGACAATGTGACAGCAACCAGGGTATTCAATTATTTTTTCCCAGGAATAAGGACGCACAAGTCTGGTTACAAACTGTTATTATAAAATATTGCTCATTTGGGAGCAACAGCTCAGAGAAATATGCTGATTCCACAGTCAAGGTCAATGGAGCAGCTGCAGGTTTTGTCTCTTGATAGAATCACATTAGTGTTAGCTGTCTGATTTATAGCTTTGGAAGAGGTTTGTTCATGTTCACAAATATTGATTGAGACGTCCAAGATCATAGCAATAACAGATGTAAATTCCCTTTTAGGGTTTATTTTAACTTTAAAATAATCCTCTATTTCTTAATTGGCACAAAGTGCTATTCACTTCAATAAGTGAATGAACAGTAATATGTTTGGAAGACAAGGTCCTTTCACTCACCTCTTTTCTAATCCTCATGAGGCCCCAGGTCCCACAGTATGAGCTGCTATACAGTTGATTTTTTTCATTGGACAAGTCATTTGCATTGCGTTGCCTTTTATTTTCTCAAAGAAACTGCAAAAAGCTAGGGCTATTGGGAAAACCATCCATCCATCTTCAACCGATTATCCGAAGTCGGTCGCGCAGGTAGAAGCTCCAGCAGGGGGCCCCAAACTTCCCTTTCCCTGGCCACATCAACCAGCTCTGACTGGGGGATCCCAAGGTGTTCCCAGGCCAGCGTGGATATATAATCCCTCCACCTAGTCCTCGGTCTGCCCCGTGGTCTCCTCCCAGCTGGACGTGCCTGGAAAACCTCCTTAGAGGGGCAACCAGGTGACATCCTTACAAGATGCCTGAACCACCTCAACTGGCTCCTTTCGACGCAAAGGAGCAGTGGCTCTACTCACCCTCCCTCAAGGATGACTGAGCTTCTCACCTTATCCCTAAGGGAGATGCCATCCACCCTCCTGAGAAAACCAATTTCAGCCGCTTGTATCCTCATTCTTTCGGTCATGACCCAACCTTCATGGCCATAGGTGAGAGTAGGAACGAAGACTGACCGGTAGTTCCAGAGCTTTGCCTTCTGGCTCAGCTCTTTTCGTCACAACGGTGCAGTAAAGTGGCGCAATACTGCTCCCGCTGCTCCGATTCTCCGGCCCATCTCACATTCCATTGTCCCCATACTTGCGAACAAGACCCAGAGATACTTGAACTCCTTCACTTGGAGTAAGGATGCATTCCCTACACGGAGTAGGCAATCCACCAGTTTCCTGCTGAGAACCATGGCCTCAGAACTCAAGCCCTCCATGACTACGCCTCGAGATCCCGTCCATGAATATCACAAACAGGATTGGTGATGAGTCGTAGCCCTGGCGGAGGCAACCCCCACTGGGAACGAGTCCGATGTACTTCCGAGAACCCGGACACAGCTCTCGCTTTGGGCGTACAGCGATTGGTTGGCCCTGGGTAGTGACCAAGTGGCCAACGTTAATGAACGACCAATCGATAACGAAACAGCTAAAAGAAAAGTATTAATATTTCTTATTAGAAAATACTAAATGCATGTTTTTTCTAATTCAAAGCTTTATTGAAGCATTAGACAAATACGCCTATTTGATGGCATAACACAAATATAATTATGAATGCTGTTTTGTTTAAGTATGATATTTTAATAAGGCCCGGGAAGTTGCGCTCTCTCTTCCGAGGAGAATCAGTGACTTAACACGTTCGTCTATGACATACAAAATAAGATGAGCCTTAATTAGAAACTTACATTTGCAAAATGATGATGAAATAGATAAATAATGTTTTAGAAAACAGCGCTATAATAGATTCCCTCTTGAGATGAGAAAGCTGCAACAAACCTACGACAGCTCAGGCCTCAGTTTCAAACTTAAACTGCATAAGTGCAGTAACTACCCAAGCCTGTTTATTTTTATTTAAGAATATAAGCATGTTTACCTGATCAGGGTTGAGTCGTGTGCGCAGTCGGTTTACAGTGAGACCAGCTGCTGAAAATACCGTTCCTATGGGACCAACGTCCCAGGCAGCATAAGTAGCGTCGCGCTAATTTGCCAGCCTCTGGAATCTTCCTCCGTGGACTTTCCTCCAATCTGTAGGACTGACATTTAGCGGTGGTGGAATGTCCTTCAGAAAGTTGTCCACTTCTGTTTCCATGTCGTTGGTGCGGGTGAAGTAAGTTAGTGGTCGGGCAGAAGTAGCAGCATTAGCATAGCATAGCGTCTCACAGGCAGAAGCGGGGCTTCCTGGACTGCAGCACTGGCCTGTGCAGCAGCGTCCCATCCTTGCCGTACACAGCTCAGATGGTTCCCCGCATTCCCCTCCTGAGGCGCCGGATGGTTTTCCAGAAGTGCTTTGGTGCCGACCTAAAGTCCTCCATGGCTTCTCCGAACTCCCACACCCGCTGTTTCGCCTCTGTCACGGCTGAGGCTGCCGTCCTCCAAGCCTGTTGGTACCTTGCAACTGCCTCCGGAATCCCCCGGGATAACGTATCCCGGAAGGCCTCCTCCTTCAGTCGGATGGCTTCCCTGACCACCAGGATTTTTGAGTGTTACCGCCCCTTGAGGCACATAAGACCTTTAGACCACAGCTCCCAGCCGCAGCTTGAGCAATGGAGGCTTTGAACATCGACCACTCTCGTTCAATGCACCCAACCTCCACAGGGATCTCAGAGAAGCTCTGCCGGAGGTGAGAGTTGAAGGTCTTCCGGACAGGGGCCTCCTCCATCAGACGTTCCCCGTTCACCCGCACTATACGTTTGGGCTTACCAGGTCTGTCCAGAGGCTTGGGAAAACTAATTTGGTAAATTCCATTTATTCATTCCATTAATATATGTGCCTTTACAGCAATACATTACACATCACGCATATCCTTTCATTTTCTTTCCATTTGGACCGGACCTGCAAATGATATAAAAAAGAATATGGAGGCCATATTTTATGTCAATGAGTGGTTAATAATGAGTCCAGTTCAAACAGCAGCTGTATAAGCTGTGGGAGATTAACTTCTGGGAAGTGGGGACATTTACCTGCGAATCAATCCAAACTGACATGATGTGCTGAGGGATGTGGGAACGGTAATGCTAGTCCAGCACAGAACACTTAATAGAGGAATATTAATTCCTTCATTGTTGTCAAAACATTTCAAGTGGACTCTATAGTCAGATAAGTTTCACCAACAGTAAAATGGATGTCAGACCTTGTCAGCTCAAAATGTTCTGTATTATTTATTTTCATGATCCACACCTAAACTTGCTTCCTCTAAAACTTGTTTGTTGAACAATAGAAATATAACTTCTATAACTGGAGGATTTGTACCAGGAATGATCATTCATGTGCACATTCATTTGATTGCATTTCATGTTACTAATGTTTGCATAAAGCTGTAATTTGAAACCAAAGAGGTGCTATGTACCTTGCACTTTTTTTTTATTATACCCAAATATTCTCTGCTGTTTTGTCCCTGTTTAGGCATATTGATTTTTTTCCCCTTGTTTACACAGAAATCCCCCACCCCAGGTCTCTGTTGGGAGCCCCACGGCCCCACAGCGACAAGCCCCCATGCTCTTTATTAGGCGAGGACCCTGGAGGTGTCAGAAATATCGACACGCTTTCATGTGACGGAGAGTTTGCCAGCCTTTTTCCTCCCACTCTTAAGCCCGGCATTCTGTCTGCCCAGCCAGGTATTGTAGGGCCCTATGAATAGTGTCAAACTTGATAGTTTTCATTTTGCTTCCTGTACATGGCAGAAGAAAAAGTGCCCACCGTGTGGGTTTTCCTTTTGTCATGGCCCTCTCTAGTCTTCCTGGGAACACACCACATTCCAGCCACAATCATTCTCTTTGTGGATCCAGGCATTGTGGGTGCGTCTGTTGTGCCGATAGCCCTCCTAGCTTTCAGTCTAATGTATGCAAGTATAGAAGTCTAGACTCGTATTTTTACAAACAACGCAAGATAATGAGCACAGTATTTTCAATACTTCGACAGAGCTTTTGTTTTGACTCATCCTTCCTCATTCATGAAGCACCTTTTGTGCTTATCCACACATAAGGTGTGATTTAACGTCTGCTACATCTGGACAAATTATTGCATGAGTTTACCATACATGGGCCCCATTATGTCAGTATGGCGTAACCATAGTCTGGCCTGCTAATCCCAAGGGTATAATTTATATTGCTCGCATGTGTCTGGGAGAGAGATTTTCATGCATCCATCTTTCGGAAATGTTTGTTGGAGAGACCACAGAACAACTGCTAAGGTTTCCTGTCCAACCACAAACTTGATTTCCTCATCTAAAAAGTTACTTATAATTAGTGTTTTTTGCCTGGATTCATAACTCCAAAAGTGTTTCTCTCCAAAACTCGCTAGAAGTGTTTGTTTTCAGACTAAAGATTGTTTGAAATAGAAATCACAGAAAGTTGTATTCATGTAAGCAAACCACACTTATCCTATAGAAAGCAACACTCAAAGCATTAAAAAAAAAATTATCGTCTGCTGCTGCCTCCATCTCACAAAAATACCTGGCCTCTCATATTCTTGCTCTCACACTGTCTAGTCTGTTATTGTGTCATGAACCATCCGCCATTACCCTCTCTGGTTGAAGAGAATGTGTTTTCCTCCTCTCTCTGACAAGGAGGAATTGTTAAGGTTAAGTAGATGGGGCAACCGGAAATAATTACCAAGTACTTGTGCGCCTGTGCCCCCCCCCCCGTCTTTTTCCTTTCATTTTAACAATCTTTTCAATGTGCAGATCTTGTTAATGATTACATTCAATCTGGTGTTCTATGATGGCAAAATATGTTTCACTGAAGCAAGCTGTATTTCAGCAAGTGGAGCCATAATTGACTAGGCTTAAATATCATTGGAAAATGCTATGCCAAGGGAAAGGCGGGCTTTTGTGTGGAGTTCATGCAAAAAGACCCCCTTTCTACAAATCAACTGGCAGATGACCGACAATGATGAAAATTTGATTCTTTGAAGTTGTAATGGCCATTGAAATGTGTAAAATTCTTGTATTGAAAGGGGAGTGCCCTGGAAAGCCCTAAGTCTTGGGTGGCTGCTGCCTGCATGCTGGGAGGTTTGTCTGTGTTTTGTCACCGACTTCCCATTGCTTGTTTGCTAATTCCCTGAAGAATTGGACGAGATCCTCTATAGGAGTTTGAAGGGGCTCCAGTTGCCCAGGAATATGCATTTCGCCCAAAGGCCCCTCCTACTCTTGCGCTGATCTACTTTCTGAAGATCTTGAATAAGGTCATTTCGATAGATTTAGGTTAAAGTGTGTTGTCACCTTAAGTATTTAGATTTAATGTTATCCACCTAAATGCAAGAGAGTATGAATAACAGTATAAAGAGGGCTACTATTTTTGTTCTTTGTTGTTTTTTGCACTACAAGGACTTTTGAACGCATTGTTAGCTTTTTATATAAAATAAGGCCATCAATTCTGGTTTTATGCTATTTTTTAAGCTTGGTATTCATAAACTATATTTAAGTTGTACTATGCCATTTTGGGACGCAAACATGAAAATACGAAATAATGTGAATTACTGAATTGTGTCCCGAGAGGAAAACTAGATCACTGGAAAAAGATTGGATGTTTTAATCGGCAAACAAAGCTTACTTTGTTTGCCGATCAGTTCACCCAGCATCAAAATTAGTCTAAAAAGTGTCTTTATTTTACATTATCCTAAATGTTATTTGTACTTTAACAATATTTTTTTTCTATGCTTTTTCTGTCCAAAATTACATGGTCCAGCTTAACATTAGGCCTACAGTAACAATAGCCAATCATTAAAATGATCCTTCTAGGATATGCTAAATCTTGGCTTTGTATTAGAAAGACTACACAACTAGTATTGAATTGTTCACATGACTGGGATTCTGGTCCTGGAAGACCCTTGGCCAGGCTGTCACCACAAACGGGTCAATTAGTTATTTTTCTTATACATAACATGCCAAAGAGGGTTCTAGCACAGGAACATAGCATAATTGGGAAGCCTTGGCTGCCTTTGTTCTTTTTGTCTGCACCCCGTAACCTTCATTTCAGTTCCATGTTTTGTCGCTTTTAAGGGGGTTGCACTGACAGATTAATTCTCCATCAGTGATCTACTTGATAGGCATTGTTCATTCAAAAATAATTATGCATTATAGCTTCCACCCCAAGTTATTTTTTGAGTTTCTGTTTAATTTGTTTGTAAGAGGGGGCGGCAGTAGCTCAGGAGGTAGAGTTCCCGCCCCGCAACTGCAAGGTCGGTGGTTCGAGTCCAGCTCCTCCCGGGAACAATCTGTCATAGTGTCCTTGAGCAAGACACCTAACACCGAATTGCTCCCGTTGAGCAGGTTGGTACCTTGCATGGCTGCCTCCGCCAACGGTATGATATGTAGGTCGCTGAATGTAATGTAATGTGTAAGTCGCTTTGGATAAAAGCGTCTGCTAAATGCTGTAATGTAAATGTAATGTAAGAGAGGGTGAACATAGAAATACATCAAGACAACTTGCATATTATATACAATGTTCATATTCATTTAGTGATTATTATTTTGTCTTTTATGTAGGCCTAGGCATAGTTGTGCAAGATCATGGGCAGAACGTCACTTTGCAGAGTTGCCCATCTAATGTAGAAGCAGCGGACGAAGTCATGCAAAAGCAATAATTTGTGTAATGTGAAACTGATTTTAGTGTAAATGTGCTTAGTGCTTCATATGTTGAAGTAGCATCCTGGGCCCTCATTTATCAAGTGTGTGTGGACGCACAGATTTGTGCCTACTCCAGGCGTACGATCACTTCTAGGCAAAGTGTAGAATTGATCAACGTGTACTTCAGAATGTACTTACATTTAAGCACAGGTCTGACCATGCATACTTACAGCATCCAGTGGTAGAATAGGGAAACTGCAAATGGAAAGCAACCTTATGCATCAAACTATTTTGACATGTATACTTAATTAAGTGTATTTAGAAACAGCCGTGTAGCGCTGGCTAATTGGTGTGTAAAATCTATAAAAGACATGTGACAGGTCTTTCTAAATGAATGTAACATGGCTCATCTTGCATTACTGGAAGATTTGGTACACGGTCAGTGGATCTAGTGCAGGGGTCTGCAACCTTTACTATCAAAAGAGCCATTTTGCCCCCTCGTCCACAAAAGAAAAATAGTCTGGAGCCGCAAAACATAACACACTTATAAATGTTTAAAAGTTGTAATCTTTTTATTTATTTTACCTGTTATAACAATAAAATACAACCAACAGAAGTGCAGTGTGCATGTGTAGGCCTACTTTGAAATAAATTAAACACTGAACTATGCAGGCCTATTTGAGTCCTTCCTATATTTGTGTAAAATTACAATAAAAACTAGCACACTTTAATATAAATAAAACATAAAGCCACAGCTTAGCAAAAAAACTTAAAAAAGTAAACAAAAATTTAGGAAGTCCATTTCAGTGTGCTCTCATCTTCTTCGGGTTTCTTTATTGGCCAGCAATTAACCAAAGCACCTGAATATAAAAAAACGACATCAGCTTCATGTCTGAAATAAATGTTTTTTTCTGAAAAATAATAGCTGCTAGTGTTCTAACCTGTTTAATGTGACTTCTGTTTCTGAAGCTCGCTGCAGATCTTCCCTATGTCGTGGCTGTAAGATGTGACTTTCATCTTCAGGCAGGACTGTAGGCTCTCATTTGTGAGGCGGGAGCGATATTTGGACTTTATGATGTTCATGCTTGAGAAAACTTGCTCGCATAAGTATGTTGAGCCAAAGATGGACAGGACTCCACAAACGCATACTTTTTCATGTTTACATACGTGTCGGGAATGGCACTCCATGTTTAAAAAACAAGTTTGTCGGGTTTGGGGAGGTTGTCAATATCACTCCATTTGTGCTCTTTAGCGAGAGTGGCCTTCTGACGGGCGACTTCTTCGAGATCCGCTCTCAGGCTTTTGAACTTGGACACCCATAAGTCTTTATCCGCTACGTCGGCCAGTTCAATTTCGAGATCGGGCTGACTTACTCCTGTGAGTGCGGATATGTTCAACTG
>OMOT01081505.1:0-10430 GCA_900312575.1 Acanthochaenus luetkenii
TTCTATAAGTTCTTGTCTGTCCATAGATGTCAAGGTCATGCATATAGACCTGATAGATGTGGAGCTATTCTTGTTGTAGTTTGGGTACGTTCATTCAGGTGAGCATACACTCCCAGAACCCTAGGGTGGAAGAGGTTAAAAAAAGTTACACAAAAATTAACCTTTGTAAAAGACTGGGACCTAACGCTACCAAAACAACACTCCCAGGTGTGTTTGGTCCAAACATTGTCTGATCAAAATGTTTGCGTTCCAAAATAAAAGCTCTCAGAATGGAAGAGGCAGTAGCATTACAACTTTATGATGACAAGAAAGTGAAAGACAAAACGGGTGGGCGATATGACGATATTAGATTGTGAACGATTAAAATGTCTCCACGATCTGCCTTTCCAGAGAGATCGGGCTAAAGTGAAAGTGAAACGGCACATTCTTTCAATTGCACTGACGACGCTTATACACAGCATCCAATGGTGTTTTCTCAGCCAAACCTAAAATCACACTATTGGCTAGTCCTTGTTGTGCCTCCACTAACAGACGCACCAATAAACCAAAACCGTACGTAGCGCCCCCTTTTTCATTTGAAAACATAGCAGCATGGCTGATGCCACAGAGGACGTCTGCGATATAGAACTAGTTTGGGTTTTCCCAAAACTGACACAAAGCTAAAAAAGTTTGCAAAGTTTGAAAAGAAAATGTTCGGACATCGGATGGCAACATGATAAAGAGCACACGGAAAGCCACTTGAATGTGGGACTAAAAGAGGAGAACATGGGGTGAGGGCCTTGGAGCTTAACAGCTGGAGTCGTCTGCAGTGCTTTGGGCAGTCTTCACCTAGCCATCAGTGAGTGAAACAAAATAAAGTATTGTTACTGGCATTCAGATAAGGCCAGTTGGTTCACAATAACAGTGCTGTTATATTAATTAAATAACTACAAATTACATTAAAAACACAGGACGGAGTAAGAGGATGCAATTAGTCTATAATATAATTTCAATGTTATTATATTAAAAGACTATGCATATATATACTAATCAGACTGTTTTAATACAATAGTACAATTTATACACAAGTTATTAATTAAAATGTACAGTGTGATTTAGGTTCAATGTAATTTGATTTATAAATATTATTCTTTGTATTAGAAAAAAGTACCCTTGTGTTGATCGCGCAACATCTCTGCAAGAAAGTAGTCAGTACATTCTCCTAGTTTGAAACTGGCTTTGAAGTCTTGTTGTTCATTAGAATGTCATATACTGTTACCTCAAAGGTAAAGAGACTGGTTTTGCTGAGGATCTGTCTAATAAGCTACCTGACTGCTACAATTTCTACTATTGTAAAAACCCATTGTAAAAACTATGAATATTATTTAGAAAGAATGCACTTTACTTGAGTGTTGTTTACCTTTGTTTGTTTGTTTGTTTTGGAATTGTTGAATGTTAATACTTTTCAGAATTGCACTTGATTAAAATCTAGTACTTTGGCCCAAATGGTCTCTATTATTATTTTTCTTTTAGGTTTTGTTTCCTTGAAGGGCAATATTTTCTTAAATAGGGATATTAGTTTGATTGCAATGTTCATTAACTTAGAAAATAGTCTTAAAAACCAACATGAAAAAGAATCGTGATCATATCGTGGATCGTGATGATGCCTGAAAAATATTTTTGCCATATCGCCCACCCCTAAGACAAAATTAGCTGAAATGGAACAAGGTTCCCAGAGACATTGGAGTAAAAAAAACGTAATTTGGTTTGTAATACAGTATTTCATAAAGGAACGGTAGAAAATGCCACAAGAAGTGCTTCCTTTACCTAAAACTGTAGCCAATAAAGCGTTGGAGTGATTTTGGTTATGAGACCCAGGTTTGATCCTGGGTCCATTCCAGGATAAATTACAGTAGATGTTACTGTTCAAGAAGGTCCCTTATTATGATATTTACAGTATGTCACGCTATATGCAACTATTAAATGGTCTTCAGCGAAGGTCAATATGTTGACGAAGACATGCTTTGGGTTGCTTTTGGGGTTGATTTTTGGAGTCTATTGGTTTGTTAGGACTGTATTGGAGAGCCGCTCGCCCTGGCAAGCAAGACGAAAGTATCTCTATAGTGAAGCAATTGACAAGATTTTGGTCAGAATCAATACGTATGATGAAAGGATGTTGGAAAAATAGGGTCCAGGTTGAAAATGGTTATGCTTTCATTCCAAAGCTGAGAATAATTCATTAAGAAATTAAAAAGCCTAATTGGGTTACGGTGACTGTGTGCTATCACTGTTAAGTGGTAATGCCATAACTACTCAGATAATGTATATAGATATAGATGAGCGGATAGGTTGACTGATTAGTTGTTTAGTAAACTGC
This sequence comes from Acanthochaenus luetkenii, assembly GCA_900312575.1. Lineage (NCBI taxonomy): Eukaryota > Metazoa > Chordata > Actinopteri > Beryciformes > Stephanoberycidae > Acanthochaenus > Acanthochaenus luetkenii. The sequence continues at coordinate 2,357 of OMOT01081505.1, forward strand.
TGGTGTTGCCTCTGTGTCAGGTGGAGCTCCAGTTCCAGCTGAACAGACAGCCGCTGTGTGAAATGCACTATGCTCTGGATCGCGTCAAAGATAATGCTATCCTTTTCCCAGATGTCAGCCTCGTCCCCACCATCCCCTGGAGCCCCAACAGGTGTGTATTCTGCCATGTACACACACACACACACACACACACACACACACACACATATTGGATTTTGAAGGCTGATAGCGATATTTTTGTATTAAAGCTCCCAATAGCCAATAGTTTCTGCCAATATACAATCTAAATATGACCATGTTTATGTCCAGAAATTACAAGTACCAGGAAAGGTCTCTGAAACAGTTTTCAGGCCACAGCGCACCAAAACCTTCCATTGAAATCAATGCTTGTGAAAATCTTATCTTATGGTTAGCAGCTCCTAAAGGCAGAGTGACCCACCCTACCAATTCAATAGTATGGAATCTCTGGGATACATTAGTTAATGAGCCACACCTACAGCTACCAGGTCATTAACCACCAGGGAGGAACAAAAACCTGCCGGATACCAGACTTCGAGGACCGAAATTGAGGACCCCTGCATTAGTGTCTTTAAATTAAGAAATAATTTACAACAAACAAACGGTATTGAATGAATGATGTTTTGCAAACTTTTCATGTAGCTGTAGGAGGAACTTGCGTCATATTGCAGGTGGATGAAATGTATTGGCCGATGTCTGATATTTAATAAAACATCGGCCCAATATATTGGCTTGCTGCAATTATTGTTGATTTACTATTGGAAGACTTTTAGAAGTCAATAGCCCTGGTTTATGATATAGATATTTGCTGTTTTGTTGTGATTTCCTCGTCAAGTAGATCTCAAAACTGTAGTGCAGTGCTGAAGTCTTTCACGTCTAACTCATATCAGTGTTCCCCATTTTGAAAAGCCCCAGTCCATATAAGGTTTCAACTTCCTTTTATATATTTTTTGAAGTGAATACAGTGTGTGTGCACACATATCCATGCATGGTTATTATTGAAAATCTTAAACACAGTTTTTATGATACAGAAATTCCTATAATACCCGCACATGAAATTAGTTGAACAAATACCCCCGCCGAGCGAACACAAAGTCGAGAAGTGACTCTCGCTGCCCTTGATGACTTGGTGGCCATTCTGAAACGCCAGCTCCTTTCAGCTTTAGATATCTCCCTTTGATGTTTGACAGGTGTTGGTAGGCGAGACAGTAATCTTTATTGACTAGAGCCAATGTCAAACATAATCCCCTGCGATTTTCAAGGCTGCTACTTTATCTATGCTCCAGAATATGATTGCAGAAGGAATTTAATTGGAATTTGGATAAGTGCAGGTGTTTCGTGAACCAAGGGCCATGGAGTGAGTTTTGTTGAAGTTCTGCAGTTCTTTGTGGCTGTTATTTGAGCTGTAACGTCTGTGCACAGGCACCATAGTGGTTCCGGAAGGGAGGAGTTCAAAAATGTGGTAGCCATGATGCGAAGGGTCGGCAGTGATCTTCTTCCTGGCTCTGGTGGTGAAGAGATCTTGGGAGTGAGGGCAGGTTAAGTCCAATAATCCTTTCTGCAGACCTGATGATGTACTGCAGCTGGTTTGTGTCCTGTTTTGTAGCATTGCCAAACCTTACTGTTATAGAAGTGGAGAGGGCAGACTCATTCACAGCTGAGTAAAACTGTACCAACAGTTCCTGAGGCAGGTTGAACTTCCTCAGCTGGCGCAGGAAGTACATCCTCTGCTGGGCCTTTTTTTGTAACGGAGACGATGTTGGTCTCAGTTCCCAGGAACTTGAAGGTCTCCATGGCCAGTGTTGTGCATGAACGCGCTAAAAGAGCAGCGTTCATTGAACGTGCTCATATTTCTGGTGAACTAAACATATCCTTTTGCAACTAGTGAACGTGAGCATCGTTAACTCTCGCAACAGTTAACGACGCTCACGGTCTGCTTACGGCACTCAAGGATTTACGGCAACCGGCATGCCAGCATGGCTAGTGAAACCGGCTGTAATTCAAACAAAGCAGCTACCAGTCCTGCTGAAGCCAGTTCATACTGATATTTGAAAGACTTTTATGAACAAATTAGTTCATATTCCAACTGGAAAAAAAACCTCGAGTTTTAAACGTCTTTCAGCTGGCTACTGTAATGAAGCCAGTGGTGGAGTCTACCGGCTCTGTAATGAAGCCAATGGTGGAGCCTACCAGCTCGCTTGGAAGCATATTAATCTATTTGATGTTTTTGAACTGCTGCATAATTTGGTTCATGCAGGCTTAATAAAATGTCCATTGCATCTACAGTATACCTTTACTGCACCTCTTTTTTCACTTTCTGCATAATATGACACATTGTTTAAGTGGTAAAACATACATAGTTTTTTCTTGTCTTTTAAAAATAATCTTGATTCTATAGTAGTATACAGTAATTAATTTAGTTTGGGAAGTGGGCAGTGGCAATGAGTGGGGGCTGGTGGTGAATTGTAGAGGGAGGTTCTACTGAAAAAGAATAGAATAAAAAGAAACGGAAGAAATGAACGTGAACTAGTTTATTTTAATCCGTGTGAACTGAACTTTGAGCTAGCTCTTGTGAAATATGAACTTGCACAACACTGTCCACGGCCGCCACAGTGTTGTCTTGTATGGTTAAGGGGGGTCAGAGGAGGTGGGTGCCCTCTGAAGTCCACTGTCTTGAGCGTGTTCAGCTTAAGATTTTTGTGGCTGTACCAAAGTGCCAACCTCCCCTCTATATGCAGACTCATCGCCATCTTGTATGACACAGATGACGGTTGTGTCGTCTGCAAACTTCAGGAGTTTGGCAGGGAGGTGCAGTCTTTGGTGTACAGGGAGATGAGCAGTGGGGAGAGCACGCAGCCCTGCAGTGCGCCTGTGCTTGTTGATCGGGTGGAGGATGTGAGTTTCTCCAGCCTCACTTGCTGCTTCCTGTCAGTGAGGAAGCTGGTAATCCACTGACAGGTGGAGACAGTCATAGTGAGCTGGTAGAGCTTGGAGTGGAGTAGTTCCGGGATGGTGAAGATGGTGAAGAATGGTAATCCCATGTTGACTGCGTCGTCCACTTACTTTTTGGCCCAGTAGGAGAACTGCAAGGGGTCTGTGATGGTTTTCAGGTGGGCCAGCACTAGCCTTCTAAAGAACTTCATGACTACAGAGGTTAGTGCAACATGCCTGTAGTCATTTAGTCCATTTAGTCATTGTTGTGTGTGCTAGGTGAGGGTTTGTACAGGAGGAGGTATAGTGCTAGGTGTAGGTGCTAGGTGTTAGGGCTGCTCGATATGACGATATATATTGTGTAGAGGTGGTGGGGAAAATCGATTCATGTAAGAATCGCAATTCTATTGTCCACGATCATCGATCGATTCACCAACTCCCAAGAATCGATTCTTACGTTACAGACATTTTGTCATCAATTTTACGTCATTCCCGACCCCGTTTTCTACACGTGGACTGGAATAACAAACACACAGAGTAGCGTCCTGAAGACTGTTGTTTAACACAAACCTATGTTGCGTTTTGTTTTGTGTTAAACAACAGTTTTCAGTCGCGCTAATTATTCCACTGATTTACAACCAGAAAAACTTTATGCGATGGATCATTACATTACAGCATTTAGGAGACGCTTTTATCCAAAGCGACTTACATGTCATACCGTTGGCGGAGGCAGCCATGCAAGGTACCAACCTGCTCAATGGGAGCAATTTGGGGTTAGGTGTCTTGCTCAAGGACACAGATTTTTTCCTGGGAGGAGCTGGACTCGAACCGCCGACCTTGCAGTTGCGGGGCGGGAACTCTACCTCCTGAGCTACTGCCGCTCTTATCACGAGCGTGGCTCTGTATGTAATCTGGACCGCTTATTCTCCGTCATCATTTTATAGTAACAATCTGCTGATGATGCGGCTAACTTAGAAAAGGTCTATCCACTAGGGATGGGATGATCGAAACTGGTATCGATACTTCGATACTGACATGCTACTCATTTGATATCTGTGCCCTTTGAAAAGTATCAATTTAAAAGTTATTTTTTATCCAAAATGCATCACTCAAGCATCATAGTTTCACTACGAGGTGGAAAACCTCCCAGCTCCCAGGTGTCTTGAAGGCAGCATTGCAATCTCCAAGAAGTGAGACAGCTGTCATGAAGGGGCTTTAGTTTCATGGACTTTACAGTTTACAATGTCCAGAGGTTTTACAAGACAGTTTTTCATCATGTTACAAAAAAACCAAGTGATTTGTTGCACTATTTTCAAAGGCAATTCAGAGCCCTTTTCAATTTCTGATTGTTGGTTTAATTTTACTTATTGATTAATATATGCTTCTTTGTCTCTTTTGGTCGTTTCTCTTGCGATACATTGCTGTAGTGTGTTGGTCATGTTAAATAAAAAGTACATTAATGTAACTGTTTTGGGGTGATTCTTACTGCAAACATTAATATTTTTAATAATGCACCAGGCTAGAGGGTTCCTTGTACAATTTACAGCATCAGTTCTCTTTTATATCCAAGCAAAATTGGTATTGTAACTGAAACATCCCTAACTGAATAGATATTGAATCAAATCAATTTAGGAAATCAGTGGCGATACCCAGTCCTAGAAGTGTGCGGTTATTTTGTACAAATTGACAAATTCTTCATCAAATTGATAGAAAACATCGTGATAGATGATTTTGTCCATATCGCACAGGCCTAATGCGGAGTATCGATTTATTTTTTAATTTGTGTCAAATAAGAAAGCCTTGGTAGCATGACTCTGTGTCTCTAATTGGCTAGCACATGTGCTGCTCAAGCCTGTGGGTAATAAGATGATCAGTACACCCTAATTAGTCATGTCAATGTAAGAGTGGAGCATGAACAAAATGTTACTTCAGCTTTGAATACAGTATGTCACTCAATTCAGACACTCAAATGTTGCTCAAATAATGTGTTTGGGTCACTAGCAAAAGAACCTGCACACAACATTGATAAAGTTGTTTTTCTTACTTTGTATGCAATATATTAATCTCGACACACAGACAGCTGCTTTAGCTAGCGTTAACGTTTTAGCCATCCCACCATCCACACAGGATTTGTTGTTTAATGTGCAGCTAGTTAGCTCCAATCTCAAGTGCACGTATGTAATCTGTGCTAGCTAGCAGTGGGGTACAATCAGTCAGCACCATTAGCTACTTACTACTTTAGTTAATTGATTAGCATTAATGTTAGCTAAGCTATTCAAGCCACCAAAAACTAGCACTGCACAACTAACTGGAGCTAGCATACTTAGCCATCATTGGCTAACATTATCTGATAAATAGCCATACTCCATATGCATATCATTATCGTTAAGCAAGGGGATAGCTAAACTAAGAGGATTTTAACTTTGCATTCTATGATCAACAAACACTTCAATATAAACTACCACATCAGAACATGTTTAGTCACGTACCACGTTTATTGATCGCATATCTGCCATGGCCACTGGTTGATCCATCCCAAAGGTTAGGTCTGAGCCGGCTCTGCGTCCGAGGTGTCCAATTTAAACCTCACCATTTGATTATATCTATGCTTGATTACGCTGCCATGGCTGAGTGGCCTCAATCTGAATTTGAGAACTGAAATTGAAAACAGAATTTAGTTTAATGTCAAAATTCTAATTTTGAATTCAATAATTCAATGTAAGCAATAGAAGTTCGATTTTGGAGTGCAATAATTAAATAATTGTAAATACAAATTAAATTATTCAATTCAAACACCCTTTCCCCATCCTTTCTCCCTTTTTTATTTTCTCTCTCATAGTACTCTCCTTTTTCTGCCCCTCTTTCTTTTTACCCCTTTTCACATCTTTCTCTTTTTCACCTTCCATGTTGCATCTGCCCATATCTTGTCCCTAGACACCTCCCACCCCACCTTTTCCCCAAATCACACCACCTTAATTGTTTATCATTTTGAGTTGATGTGTGTGTCTCTCTGTCATCTCTCCCACTGCAGTTAAGTAGATCAGCAGACTTTCTGTTTCTCTCATGTACAAAGTTCTTACTTGATTATAAGGCAATATTTCATTGAAACGCAGAGCAGAAGAAGGCCACTTAAAAAAAAAAAAAGCTGAATCCATCTTATTCTTTGTAAAGGACTATTAAAAGTTGATGTTACTCTTATAATTTCACTTTCCTCTCTGCCCCTAGGCAGTGGGATGAGCAGCTGGACCCCCGTCTGAATGCCAAGCAGAAAGAGGCCATCCTGGCCATCACCACGCCCGTCTCCACCCCCCTGCCCCCTGTCCTCATCATCGGACCCTATGGCACCGGCAAGACCTTCACCCTGGCACAGGCTGTCAAGCACATCCTCCGCCAGGACCACAGCAGGTATGTGTGTGTGCATGTGTATGTTTTTTGTGTGTGTGCATGTGTATGTTTTTTGTGTGTGTGGTTTTTAAATGGTATAATGTATTAAGTAATGTATGACCTCTATTGGCGACCAATAGAAATGGCAACAATATTCAGTGTTGCCACGGCTCCTTAAAAAGTCTTAAAATAAAATCATGGAAATTAAGGTAATAAATTGTCTTAAATCTACTGTACATTTGCTGTATGTATTAAATTAGCAGAGGGTGCGTTTAAGCCCGACGGGTCCGCCATCTTGAAAGTGATAGTTATTGGCGAAAATAGAATTAGTATTGTTATTTTTGTAAACGGGGATCTAACGCTACCAAAACAACCCTCCCCGAGTGTATTTGGTCCAAGCAATGTCCGATAGACAATAATCAAAATGTTTGAGTTCCAAAATAAAAGCTATTGGAATGGAAGAGGCAGTAGCATTTCAACGCAGCTTGGAAAACTATCCACTCACTCAATGCCGCCATGTGAGGTATCATATGAAACTAGACACGCTACCCTTTCAAATGATAGCAAGCAATCAATAGTCAAAGTTAAATGACTCCTGTCAGCCCCACAGCAAACACACAGCCAAACTTCACATCCAAGTGTCCGTATGGCACATTTTGTATTTACATCTCATTATTTCATACATTTTCAATGCAAATGTCATCAAAAGCAACACACATTGTTTACTTAGTTTCAGTTTCATTTTGAGTCCATCCTCGTGCTTTTCCATGCTAGCAGGCTTGTTTTATAGAAAGCTGTGCATAACCTGTCCCTATGTCTCCTCGACAATACTCGGTCTTGTCTTGCCATCTTTTGGCCGTTTGGTATTACTACAGATGAGGACATCACCATAATCTTATTCTGCTCCTCGCGAGCTTTCCAACGAGTGGTCATGTGTCCATTTACCTGCAGGCATTGCATATATATATAGCCCCGTGTAAAGGGATGCAGCTCACACGGCGCTTTGGGATTTTACGCATGACGCACAGCGCACTTCAACTTCGGTGTTGCTTTGGGTGTTTTTTCACATCTACAATGTCAAAGAAGCAGCAGAAAACGAAGTTTACCGTTTTAGAAGCTCTAAAAGAGATTTAGAGGAGAAGTGATGTTGAAGTTGAGGATTCTACTGACGGTACTGATGAGGAATATACGACTCAGAGGAGGCGGAACATTTTTGGATGAATATGGATCCAGTTTGAGTAAGTAATCGCCTTTCTTTTGCACTTAGAACAGCTTTGCAGTTTGTAGGGGTGGGAATCGGTAGTGATTTCACGATTCGATTCGATTTCGATTCTTAGGGTCACGATTCGATTTCAGAATCGATTTTCGATTCCAGACGATTATCGATTCGATTTTCAATGACTTATCCACCATTTGACTACAGTAACCCATTAAATACACCCCAAGCGCAAAATGATGGCACCATGATTAAAAAACACTGAGTCAGCTGAATGTACTTTAACTTCTCTTTTATTGTGTAAAGCACTTCTGCTTGTATTTAATTTGTCATGATGTCAGTTTGTCAGTAAAAACTAAATCTAAACCAAATATCCAATGTACTGATACATGTAAGACCAGTTTCATAGACACAGATCTTTGTATCTTTTTTTTGCTGTGGGTGATATTTTACATTCTTCTCCACAGTGGAAATTGAACCTTGCTCTGGCAGTCTTAGTGCCTTGCTCTAACAATTGAGCTACAT
>OMOT01081511.1:0-10692 GCA_900312575.1 Acanthochaenus luetkenii
ATTTTGTGATTTGTGATTTTAGATAAAATATACTGTATATGTATTTATAAAATAAAATGTACATAATATAATATATATATATATATATATATATATATATATTGTGGCACACTCGTGGGTGAAAAGAGTGTCCACCGGGCCGGAAATAAGTCAATGTCCAATATCAGAAACAGTGGTTTAATCACTGTTTCCGGGGTGTAACGGGTTATTCTCACACAGAGTCCGGGGGTTAAGGCAGGAGAGTGGTCGGTAGACAAGCAGGGGTCGATAGCCAGGCGGGTTCTCAGACGGTCAGGGATCAGGCACAAAGCAGGTTTCTCGGTCCGGTCGGTCATATACAGGCTAAGCTTTCCTCGATCTCTCTCGCTCTCTCTTGCACTTTTCCTCCAACTTCCCCCGATGGGTCACACACCCCTTCCTCTATTTCCTCTTCCCTTTTAAACCCTGCCGCTCTCTTGCCCTATTGGCCCTGCCCGATCCTCCTAATGGGCTCAGCTGTCTCCCATCTATCGCTGATTGGGGCGGACGGCCGTCTCTGTGCTCTAGCATCCACGTGGGGAACGGCACGTACCGCCCCTCCTTTACCTCCCCTCTCCTAACTTCCCTCCATCTGCCACAATATATATTTTTAAATTACTTAATAATGTATTAATGTCATGGTTGTGACGTGTCCAGCTAGTCCCCAGTGTATTGTGTGTTCCCCTCTCCGCTGTCTTTCAGTCTTTTTGTCAAGTGCTTGGGGCTTGGGTGAGTCTTTCGTCTGGTTTCCATCCTCAGACCACAGACAGACCTGGAGGCTGCTCTCCACTGTGTCGCCGCCATGAACCCCATTTCTTGGAGCGAACTACTGCCGTGGGTGGAATACTCGCACAACTCCCTATCCAGCACAGGTGTCCTTGGGGTATCAGCCCCCTCTGTTTCCCACGCAGGAGGAGGAGGTTGCGGTGCCGTCGGTCCAGGCCCATCACCGATTTGGAGGGATGCCCTCGCTGCTCTACTTCGCTCTGCTGACCGCAACAAGCACCTTGCTAACCGGATGCCTGCACCTATGTACCAACCAGGTTAGGAGGTTTGGTTGTCCTCTAGGGACATCCCATTGAAGATAGACTCTCACCCCACTTCATTGGTCCCTATGTAATTGAAAGCATCATCAACCCCCTCTGTAGTGAGACTCAAATTTCCAGTGGTGGACTGGGAGGGATATGGTCCAGAGGAGCGCAGATGGGTATCTTGTCGACTCATCCTGGACCCTTCCCTCATCCGGGACTACCAATGGGAGCACCCAGACGGTGCTTGAGGGAGGGATACTGCCGCAGTGTCCAGCTAGTCTCCAGTGTATCTTGTGTTTCGCTCTCCCCTGTGTTTCAGCACTTCCCTGTCTGTATCTCCCTGTCTGTTTGTGTGTGTGTGTGTTGGCATGGGCGTGGCTTCCTCCTGTTCCCGGCTCCTGCTCACCTGATGTCACAGCTACCTACACACCTGCCTTCCATCAAGCTCATCAACTCCAGTATATATAAACCCCCGCTCTTCATCCACTCATCGCCAGATCGTTATTTCTGTTTTGCGGTGGATCCCGGCCTCAACATGTCACACATGCTTCCATGCTGTGTTATTCCAAGTATATGTCTCAACTCTGCTTCATTGTGCTTTAGATTCACTACCTGCCTGTATGTCTACCTGGATCTCTTCCTGTCAACCGTCCTACAACCCGGTCTGCCACGTTCACGCCACTCCGTCTGTGCAGCCTTCAGCAGCTCGCTACTCCTCTGCCTGTCTCCACTGGACAATTCTACATCCACACTACAAACCCTGGAATACCTTGTGAATAAATGGTCTTGCTTTAACTTGAGTCGTGCGTTTGGGTCTCTTCAGTAGATTGTGACAATTTAATGCTCTAATCCAGACCATTTTGCAAATTTTCATTCATAAATGTCTACTTGTTTTTTCAGTATGTTTGCTCAATTCTCATTTAGATCCTATTTTTATTTGATTTACCCTGTTGTTATTTGCTGCTGCCATAGCCAAATATCCCCACGAGGATCATTCAAGTTAAATCTAATCGAATGTCATTTCTAATCAAATATAATTTGTGTGCATATGCAAATAGAAGTACAAGCAGCAATGCCACTTTAAAGAGCATGGAGAAGGACATGCTTGTGATAAAGGGCTATATAAATAAATTAACTTGAAATTAACTTGAACTTGACAACACACTTAAAGTAATAATTGCAACTTTTCATATAAATAAATGCCTGTTATGCTGCTTTCATGAAGGCTTTAATGTTTGCTTTTCTAAACACCCGGAAATCGGGTGGGACTTTCCCAGGAAAAGTCCACTGGTGCAAAAGAAGTGATGCATTTTATGTTTACAGCAGCAACAGCAGTTTGTTTGGAATAAATATAAGAAATGGGTGTTACGGTTATTCAAGGTTTGGACCCAAGCGGTTTGGACACAGGAGGCGGAGGCAGGAGGTTCCAGGGATAATGGGTGGGTTTATTCCAAGCAGGGAGACACAGGTACAGGGAATCAGGCAAAGGACACATGCAGACTAGACATAGGCATCGACAAAACAAGCACAACAAACCAGCCAAGACAGACAGGGGAACAGAAACTATATACACACTAGGGCTAGTGACAGGATGGGAACCAAGGGGCACGTGGGAAACACACAGGGGCCCTCTGCTGGCCTAAATGGGCAACAGCAGAGGGCAGATAGGGAAGTCCAGACGGCGTCGTGACACTGGGTAGTTAGCATGAGCAGCAGTAGCTACCATAGCTGAACAGACAAAAGACAGACCGATACCTATAGAAACTCAAACGTCATTGACACAAAGGAAAAAGAGAGATTATTTGCTCAGAGGAAGGCAAGTGTGATTAAAAAGGAAAGTGACTCTGAGACAAAACTAAAGTGAACACCGGCATTGTCTTTCCAAGATGAAAAGCACTACAAGATAAGAAGGGACTGAGGACATATGTAAATGTGGCTCTTTTCCCTTTGGCCTGGTGGGTTTACATTGAGTGTCTTTATTATTATGTTTGGCCAGTTCCTACACTGAGTTGCCGCTTGTTAGATATAGCCTATTGCTAGCTGTTGTGTGAATAGTTAATGATGGTGTCTGATAGCAATAATTTAGAGTAAGCTTCGTTTTTAATTAGAGAACGGGGCACCATTGACAATATCGTCAATATCTCATCTGAAGGACTTGAATTCTCATTGCTTTAATTTAGACCCATACAATGAACACAGGAGATGACTATATGCTAAATAATATATTTATTACTAAAATAAAGCACATTCAATAATCAGGTGAACCAAGTATACATATTTAATTAAATTAATTAATTAAATAATGCTTTATTGTCACACCCATGCACAGAGCACCCTAGTGAAATAATTTCTCTGCATTTAACCAATCACGGATCCCCCCCGGATACACACAAGTGATTGCACAAACACGCACATGCTAGGGGGGCCGGGGCAGAGGGCAGCCATGTACAGTACGGTGCCCGGGGAGCAATTTTGGGGTTAGGTGTCTTGCTCAAGGACACTACGGCAGATTTATCCCCGGGAGTAGCTGGACTCAAACCACCGACCTTGCGGTTGCGGGGCGGGAGACAAAGTTGTGTAGATCACGTAGGTGTGAAATCCACACTTTTCAGGGTTCCAACTGGTTTTATTAGTTTTGAATAAGCAAGTGTGTAGGGGGTGTTACCCTCTAGTTTTAAAATGGGGAAGAGCTCATTACATATGCATAAAACATAGCATTCGACTCCCAGATCTACAGAATATTGTCAACCGTTATAAGGTTAACACTAATAAACTCAGCACAATTTCTTGAGCAGTTTAATATAAAACTTTTCCTAAATAAGCCCCATAAATCATAGAGAAATTGCATAATGTGAAATAAGTACAATATACCATGTCACAGATACCTGAAAGAAGAGATACACATGACAGTTCATTGCAATGTAATATCCACAGTCTCGTGTGTCCAAATCAAAGATTTCCTCAGATTATGGACACATTCCCCCAGACTTCATGTCTCCAAAGAGCTTACAAAGCACAGGCATGTGTTTTGATGTTTTATGGGTGCCAGCCAGGTCTCTTTGTTATCAGCGTCCTTAAATGGCAATGGTTAATTTACTGGTGGTTATCAGGAGAGGGATCTCAGAGTGCATTCTGAAACTTTCAGAAATGGGAGACCAGATGAGGGGGACACTTAAAATGTCAGTTCTGGAATATATGATAGGCAGGCTGCTTCCACTACAAAGCTAACGTTAGCTTGCTCAAGCTCTGTAACATTCCAATAGCTATTTCATTCTCCTTAGTCAAAGACAATTATCTAATGTAGCCTAGTTGATCTAACAGTGTTGCTTTTGATGACACAAAAGTGGGGTAGCGCTATCATACAGTATATATCTAAGAAAGCCAACTTTCAATTTTTCAGAAGTCAAACATGAGATAATCGAGTCACAGCTAATGCAAATGCAAACTTCCTTGTTTAGCTTAGTTTCATAAGGATAGTTAAAGCTCGGTTAACTGGGGGAAAGTACCAACATAGGTCTATTGCTACTGTAAGCAGTTGCTGTCTTTCATCAGTTTAACATTATTATCAGTATTTGCATGTGGCTATTGTAATAGATAAACAGTTATCACAATAGTTTTATAAAACATGGTTAAAATATAAATATAGTGGTATTGAAGATATTCCAAATGAGGTTCTGAAATCACCTCAGCTTCTTAAATTGTATTTTATTTTAATTTAAAAAATGCTTTGAGTCCAGTAGATTACCATCACTCTGGCTCAAATCCATTATATTTCCTATTCCAAAATCTCAGAAGGATGATCCGAGAGTACCCCTTAACTATAGAGGGATCAGTCTAATGAGTACAGTTTATAAACTATACTCTTTGCTTAACGAGAGATGAATAGCATTCCTTGAGAAAGAACACCTTTTGGTTGAAGAACAGAATGGGCTTCGTAAGGCTAGGGCCTGTATTGACCATATTTACACCGTATGCACAATAGTTAGAAATAGATTACAGGAGAATAAACCCACTTTTGCTTGCTACATTGATTTTCAGAAAGCTTTCGATCTTGTCAATAGAGACCTCCTTGCTTACAGGCTCATTAAAAAAGGCATAAATGGTCAATTTTACCATGCAATCGTCTCTCTTTACAGTGCACCGGAGGCCTGTGTGAGGGTGAATGTTTTTTTAACCAACTGGTTTCCCACTCCTTCAGGTGTCAAACAGGGCGATGCTTTGTCACCCGCTCTTTTTGCTGTATATGTAAATTATCTGGCCAATGAGATAAAATCTCTAGAATGTGGAGTACAGTGCGGAGTGGAAAATATCAGTATTCTTTTGTATGCAGACAATATTATTCTGCTGTCTGAATCAGAAGAGGACCTGCAAAGAATGATTTCAAGTGCAAATGTTTGGTGCAGTAAATGGAGAATGACCATGAATGAAAAGAAAACAGAAATAATGCACTTTAGAAACCCACATAAAATTACTAGTAAGTTTCAGTTTCATTTTGGGGAAAAAATTCAGAACTATACAAAATATTACAAATACCTAGGATTATATTTGGATGAACATATTAATTTTATAAAAGGTACTACAGTTATCTCTGAGTCAGCCAGTAGAGCTCTTGGTGGAGTCATAGGCAAAAGAAAAATGTTGAGCGATATTGTTTTTTCCACGTACACTAAACTCTATCAGGCTTGTGTGTGCCCAGTTTTGGATTTTGTAGCAGGGGTTTGAGGTTATAAGAAACAACCTGTAAGTGAAACAATTCATAATAGGGCCATTAGATACTTTTTGTGTGTACACAAATTTGCACTAACTCTAGCTATTACTGGAGATATGGGGTGGGAATCCTGTGAGGGGCGCTGGAGTGTCTGAATGATGAGGTTATGGAATAGGCTGCTGGGAATGAATGATAACAGATTAACTAAAAGGGTGTTTAATTGGGACATCCAAACAAACGGTGCCTGGGCAAGGGAGCTGCATGGCCTGTGTGTGAAATTAGGTTATGAGGAAAAAATTGATAATACGGTCAAAATTGACATCAATATGTTTAAATAATTGGTGTCTCTTGAATCAAGAGAGAGATGGGTTTCTGGGGTAAATTAAACATGATTCTGGTACAGATAATTATGAGCTGTATAACCTGTCGAAGAAAAAAAGGTCTCTGTGTGCTCAGGTTAGGTCAGGCATACTGCCTCTCCATATTGAAACAGACCGTTGGGTGGGTACTGTTGAGGAGGATAGATGTTGTTATTTGTGTGGTCTTAATGAAATTGAAAGTGAAATCCATTTTGTTTTCTATTGTCCATTTGATCATAACATTAGACTGAGACTGTTTAATAAAGTTGAAGGAAAAAAGGACTTACTCCATATGCAGGGTACAGATGTGTTAGCATGGTTGTTTGAACATAACTTTTTTTTAATTGCTGACTATATAGAAAAAGCTTGGACTAAAAGAAAGATGGCATTGTATGAGCTTATGCCCAGTCACATTTGTATATCTATTATTTGGGGGGTTTATTGTTCCTAGTCTTACTTGAAGAAAGAAAATATGCAGGATACAGTACCGGAATGTATTTATTGTAATGTGTTTATTGTAATTGTAATGCAATTTCTAATGATTATAGTAATATTAGAATATTATGTTTATTGTATTGGTGTCTTGTAATCCCGTGTGGGATGGGCTACTTATGTAGCAAGACACGAAAATAAAATAATTCATTCATTCATATAGTGTAGATTACTGTCTCTATAGACATGGTCGCTCGTAGGCAATGGCTGAAATTCTGTTTTTCCATTATTTGTTGTAACTTCACTAGTCTCAGTACAGCCCAAGCTTGCTTGTTTGGAGGTGTGGAAGCTGCTGTTAAGGCCAAATTATACTTGTGCGGTAGACCACCAATGCTAGATGGCAGTGTTGTGCTTTGTTAGCACGGAAGCAATAACAACAGAAGTAGTAGTGTTTACATTCTATGAAACTCACATTATGGGATATTTCTCATCACAAATTCATTCATTTGTGAAATTCATTCATTTGTGAAATCATTCGTTATGTTCATGAAAACATGAACATAACTTGACGGTGCTCCATGATGTAAGATATAGTTCAGGCAGAAATTGCGAGGGTTTTGTTGTATTTTTACCCAACTGTCTGACTAATAATTGAACGACATTTACAACCACATGGCTTTGTTTACAAGTTCTGGACCTTTGGATGTTTGCCTTTGTGAAAGCAAACTGGACCAATTGAAAAATTAAACTATATATTATTCTCGCATTAGGTCAGAACCAAGGAAGCTGACTAGAAAAGACTAAATATTTGTAACTACTATTTCCTTACATGACAACTGTAAATCTAATAACACTAGTTTGTACAGACCGTGGCTGTAGGAAAACTAATGGAGGAACAATTTGTAAGCTGAGATATTTGGCATTTCTATTGTTACACTTCTGAGAGGAAAGCATTGGCAGATAAGCTCAGAGTGGAAAGCTGTGACGTGACTGACCAGACATTGAAATAAGTCAATCATTCAAGACAACTGAAATTAGACACAGGATAGCCTCAGTATGCACTGGCCAAGTCTTTGACATCCAAATATCAGCAAATGACGCATTGGGAAATAGCTACATTCCTGATGCCTGCACAAAAAGTCAATTGAATGTCTTGAAACATGGTCTACACAAGTAATTCACACAGTAATGCAAAGGGCAAAGCAAGGAGCATTTCTTGCATTCCTGCATCGTAAAATGAATTGCCCAAGTTCTGTAACTCTGTAACGCATGTTAGAATGTCATCTGTTTCAAGTAGAGGAGATACAGGAAAATATTATCATATCAACTAATGCAGTGCATACTACAAACAAAAAATGTGTGGTTTCCAGTGTAGCTGCCAATGCCCATTGACTGATCGCAGTCGCTACCTCAGTGTGACAGCCAGCCACCAGACTGAACTGATTCTTGTCATGGCTAATCAAAGACAATACAATGGATGTTGTAAAATGTTGATGCTGACATCCAGAAATATTGGACGCTTCTCTTCATCTCCATTGCAAATTTCGCAATGAAGAGAATATTCCCCATCTCGCATTCTCAATGTATTTAGGGATGTTAATACCATCTTCTTTTCAATTATTTTCTTTTAGGATTTATTGAGAAAAAAAAGAAGTAAAAGTAGACATTTTTAAATACCCAGCTATAGGTCACTGGCTCCATACTAGTGACATTACTGCTTCCTTGTGGACAAATTATTTATAACCTCAGACAGGGCTCCAAGAAGCTAGTCAACTTACCTATATTCTATACCTATATGTAAGCAAAGAGCTTCTTATGTCACCAACTTGTGATGGGGTATGCATGCCTTGCAGTAAGCATGTACCAGGCCTTAGAGAGTTTCATGTTATTTGGTTTATGCATGTGAATGCTGAAGGGAAAACTATAAACAAAGAGTATTGTGCAACAGTTGGTTCTAACCAAGCAGTATGATTTTATATACACAGGAAAATGGAAAGATAAAATGTGAAATAAGTGGTGCATCTACTATATTTAGTCATGATGGATATCTTAAAAAGCAAGTTGGTTAAGTTAGTTTCATAGTTCTGTCTGCTTTGTTTGTGCAGATATGAGTCTGCTAATGAAAAGTGAAGTCCGACCTCTTGGGCAAGGGATCTCATTTATTTGGTGTGCTGCTAATCTCCAAGCGGGGAGCCCTCCCTTCACTGATAAGGAGAGGAGAGTGGAGACAGGGCTAATAACTTTCTGCTCAATGCTGAACCTCTGGAGTGGCAAAATAATAATTAGTGGAGAAGTTAACTAAGAGGCTGCATTCAGGGGAAAGGCCATGCTTCTCTAAACAGAGTATACATCCACTAAGCTTTTTTAGTTGTATTTTATGCTATTTTTTTTTTATATGAGATGAAGGGGGGCACAGGATAGCCTTTGTTATCCCTGTGATGTAGATACAATGCAGTGTACATTTGTATTTATTATTTATATATTTCCAACAGCTAATACCATCAGTGCAAATGCTAAATGATGAAGTAATAAAACTCCGTTAAGAATTCTAAATGTATATGCTTAATTAATAGAACCAACGTTTTTCAAAGCAAATTACTTAAAGTGATCATCCGCAAGATTTTTGGCTCCATCTTTGGTACTAAACTCTCATTGCCGTGGTGTTTCTGCACTGCACTTCCCAGAGATCAATTGTCAATCAAACAGTGTGTCCAGTACTGTGATGTCTTTTTCCTTTGATTTTCTGTTGATGAAGTTTGAGTTTCTGTAGGTGGCGCTGTGTTTAGCCATGGTGGCTATCGCTGTTCAGGCTAACTACCCAGCTCTTTTTCTGTTTATTCCAAACAGATTGGAAATGTAAAACTCATCACTTCCTGTGAGGATCTTTACTGGAAAATACCTACCTGACAACGGATGTTTATAACAAATGAAAAAGCTTTTATGAACTAGCTATAGGTTGAATCACTATTGTGTGTCAGTCAACACGGACATTTATTTATATGAAAATGTCACGATTATTACTTTAAGCGCGCTCATTATATGTAATCTATAATAGAGGTGGTGGGAAAAATCGATTCATGTAAGAATGGCGATTCTATTGTCTACGATTATCGACCGATTCACAAATGCCCCCAAATCGATTATTTTCTGTCCTTTTTTTGCACTAACGTTACGGACATTTTGTCATCAAAATGTTTGTTTGCCGGCGGTCCAGCAGAGGGCGGACTTCACCTTCGCCCTCTCTAATGTTTTTGTATTACCAGTCATTACTAGTCGTTACCAAGCGCGATACGGAAGCACACTACGATGGAAGAAGAAGTCATCCAACCCGCTCCATCTGGGCTGAAAGCGTCTGGGCGCAGTTTGGATTTTAGGGTCAGGGACAAAGAATTTAGTCAAAACGCACACGGTCTGCAAACTGTCATATATTCAGCGGAGCGGAGGAGAGCCGCGCGGGTTATTATTTTTCTGCCCTGTGTTACCTCCTCCAGATCTGGCGAGTGTGGTAACATCTAACTTCATCTATCATCCAGTTAGTTCCTGGATATCAGGAGTCAAAACACATCTCTCTCTTGGCAGGACATTTATTACTTCAGTGACAGTAGTGCAAAGAACACCAATAGTATAAGGAAAGTGTAAAGAATGGTACATTTCACTGGGCTGTTTGGGCTTCATTAGCTCTACCGACCGCTAAACACAGGCTTTTTCTGCATGTAGAAAAACACACATGGGAAACATGGCTGCTCTCACTACACAGAATGAAACAATCTTGAAACGACAGGCACAATTTCCAGCACTGTTGCACTGTCCTACTCTATAATCAATACAAATCTTTTTCACTTACAAACTGACCACTGTTTTGAATTACTACCATAATGTGTTATTATGCAGATTAAATGTATGTATGATACGCGACACAAAAACACTGTGTATATACAGTACCAGTCAAAGTTTGGAAACACCTGCTTAAAATGTTTTATTATTAAAAATGCTTTCAACTGTATATAAACACTTCATATTTCATATGATATGTTTACTTATATATGCAGATAATCATTAGTGAAGTGCATTCAAAGGTTTAAAAAAACGTTTGGTACTGCATGTGGTGATATTTCTGTAGGATTAGATGCCATGCATTTTTAAA
>OMOT01081517.1:0-20848 GCA_900312575.1 Acanthochaenus luetkenii
ACCAGTCAGTTAGGGCATCAAGCCTCGAAAACATAACGTTGATGGTATTTCTGAACTATGCTTTTGAGCCAAAGTAATCACTAGTGCCTCAGTCAAACTCTGTTACACAAACGGTGTCTTTTTTTCACAACCATACACCATGTGCCATCTCAATCGTCACTCCCAATTGAGCACTTATGGGAGATTCTGGATTGGTGTCAGTGTTATCTACTAACAGAAAAACTCCAAATGACGGAATTTCATGTGAAGGCATGGTGTCACATCCCTCAGAGCACCTGCCAATCGTACAGAATCTATACTAAGGCACAATGAAGCTGTTCTGGGGACTAATATAGTGAACGCCCTATTTACAATTTACGCTTGTGTTTTATTTTGACAGTTACCTGTAGATTTATCATGAAGTTAAACTGCTTCACCCAGTTTAGATAATTGTGATGATCTATGCCACGCATAGATACAAAATAATTGATCATTTGTGCTGGTGTAAATCTGTCTCAAGTCTACTCAATGCTGCAAAGCAAATTACTTGGGTCAATTTCACTTTAGCCCATCCAGCATGGTGTTCAGGTGAAGATACGATTATGCTGACAGGACTTAATGTTCCCTCAATATATTGTGTCACACTGGGTCCAAAGAAGGATCATAAATCAGAGGTTCCTCACATTTTCAAGGCCATGGCAATTATTTATAACCTCAGGCGACTGAAGAAGTTGATGTGATGTATTTACTAAAACTTTAGGCCCAGCAGTTTATCCCTTCTATTTGGAGTTTGACACATTTTCATCACAGCTGGGAAACAACAACCCAGATTTTACACAGCCAGGATTGGGCAGGTTTCATCAGCTTTAAACGCCTTGTGCTCATCACATAACACTTACAACATTTTCTATCCTCATTGACTCCAGGTTGGCAGACAGTCCACCAACTACTTCTGGTAATTCAATCTTCTGTGTTATTTTGGGCGCCCAGAGAAGCAGGTGTGGAGGCAATGGAATAAAAGAGGTTTGGCCTCAAATCACTCAATGATTTCATGCTGGTAGAGGCGTATTTCTAACTTTGGAGGTATCCAAGATTCACCAATTTGTAACAACAGACGTCACGTGTCATGTCTTGATCACAAAAGTATGTGGTTTTGTCTGTTATGTTTGAGAGTTATGCAGTGGCTTTTCTCCTGGATACCAAGGGAAGCCACGCTTCCCCCATTTTCACAAACTATCATTGTGATTTGAATAAAAGCATTGAAACATTTTAGTTGTCTTGTTCTGTGTTCTGCATTTGTATTACATGACATGTTGCTGCGGCTGTCTTCCCCGTTTCTCATGAGAAACAGCGCCGCTGCACTTGAGATGAATGAGCGTATTGCGTTCCTGCTGTAGCAGAGAAGCAATCATGTTAAAGTCTATGTGGAGGAAGCCAAGTGAATTTGGCTTACTTTCATGAAAAAATTTAAATAATTGACCAATCGGATATGGCTACGTCATGCGACTGCTTTGACTGGGAATGGTCAGGTCTGTGAAAAAACGGTCAAGGGAAGCCACCTGTCTCTGGCTTCTGGCTTGGCTGTCCAATCAAATCACATTATATGACACACGATGGACACGTCACTCAAAACAAGTAAACAACGGGGTGGGAAGGCACATGGGATAGCTAGCTAAATAGCTATTTCACATCGTTGCATTGGAGGCTGGCGATTTTTATTATTTGGTGAAAAACAACTTCTTAAAATGGCCATTTCAGCAACAACTGAAGATCAAATCAGATGGGAGGCAGTTATAAGGAACACATGTGGACAGGAGAGGCTTGACACTTGGCAAAGATATCAATGGATTCCTCTTGTGGATGATCTGAAGTCCAGTGGACAATTATATGACATGTTATTGTGCTGGGATGAAGGAGAGGAGAATGGCCTTCCTCTTCAAATAGGGTGAGTCAAATGCAGCCCCCCTTCTCTCTCTCTCTCTCTCTCAGTGGATTTAATGTTTCATCTGTAGGCTACTTAAAATCAGAGTGTGTAGCTTTGGAATACTGTGTATTTTTGTAGGTTGTGTCAAGAATAAGTATAGACAGGTGTGTAAGTCACGTGTGTTTGATATGTGCGTCGCTTCTTTTTGATGTGAATAAATGTTGCAGTTTTATTACAGCATGATATCCCACCACTGTGTGTATCCATAGGCTACTTCAATCCTGTTTACTTTGCATGTAAAATGATCATTACCAGTTACATGTCCCGTAATGCCCTATAGAGGGCGTCTTTAACTCGGCTTCCTTCCAATTGTCCTCTACCCCACGCCATTGGAGTTATGATCCTAATATGATCCAGGTTAGACCCTCACAGATGACAAAGCAGGGGTGGTGCTATAGGGCCTGAAGACATTCGGGGCTAGCCCACACCTGAGATGGGAGATTTTTGTCAGAATTTCAGCAACTAAATGGATCTATTGGACAGTTCTGTTAACCTGTCATCACGCAATGTTAGAGATTTTGGCATCCTTTAGCAGTGGGAGTCGAAACAAATCTGATTCCAGTCCCTGTAACTTTAGCTAAGTATGACAGACTTGTCTGTGCTCTGTGTCGTAATTGACCATCTCCGGTGTTCATACCAGTTAAGAATACAGGAAGAAACAGCTGAATATGAGCATCAGTCCAGACTGCAGTTTGCCTTAGATTCATTTTGTTATTCTAGGCTTTCAAAGCATGAGGAGCTGCTGGCTATTAGATGTCAACATCTGTCTCTTCACACCTATAAAATATGTGTTTTAGGGCTGCTTCCTGTAGTTGGGTTGGATTACGTTCTCACTCCTAATGAACTGCACCGCAGTTCGCTTGGAAGAGGTCAGAGAAACACATTTTCAGGCACCTTCATGCAGTTATTTGGTGCCACCAAAATTCAAATGGCATTGTTCTCACCTGCCCAAACTAACCAAACTGAAGGAGTAAATGCTCAAGAGTTCTAATAAACTGCTCTAAGCATGGATTTGGTGGATGAGAGCTGCAGGGGGTGGCATGCAGCTGGGTCACATGCATGGGTGAGTGTGTCGGACATGGAAAGACCCCCCAAAAACGGGTGACCCAGGTTACATCACTGACGATGTGTCTAAGCATTAGGTTTGGGCTGTAAATAGTGATTTTAAACAAACAGCTATAAAAATAAAATAAAATTGGCTTATATCTGGAAAGTAATTGTTGTGGAAGAAAATATATAATTGGAGGAGAAAATGAATGAGGCACATTGATCAGTTGAAGGCTTTTGAATTATGTTTGTGTGAGATGCCAAGAACTACGGTGGCCGACGAGTGCAAACACACTACAAGGGTCCAAAGCAATTGCATTAAGAGAAACATAATGTAACTTCAGAAATTATGCAATTACAGCAGCTTTTGGAGGTGGTCAAGTCAGAAATGATTATGGTAAAAATGTGGTTTAACATAAATAAATTATCACTAAATCTGAATAAAACTAAATGTATGTTGTTTGGAAATCGTAAAATGAACATGCAAGTTCAGGTTAGGATTGATAACATTAATATAGAAAGAGTATATGAAAATACATTTCTGGGTGTG
Source organism: Acanthochaenus luetkenii (assembly GCA_900312575.1). Taxonomy (NCBI): domain Eukaryota; kingdom Metazoa; phylum Chordata; class Actinopteri; order Beryciformes; family Stephanoberycidae; genus Acanthochaenus; species Acanthochaenus luetkenii. The sequence goes on from OMOT01081517.1 coordinate 3,561, forward strand.
ATTTTAGACAAATATCTGATGAAACTCTGTACTGTTCACTCATATTACCATATCTGAACTACTGTGTAGAGGTATGGCACCTTACAATCACTATGCATACTACAAAAAAGAGCAATAAGGACAGTAAACAAGGTTGGATATCGAAAACATACAAGCACGTTGTTTCCAACGTCACATGCTTTGAAATGTATGGATCTGGTGAAATTTAAAACGGCATAACTAATTGACAAAGCAAGAAAAAACATATTGCCTGGCAACTTGCAAAAAATGTTCATAGACAGAACCTAAGAGGAGGATTTAATTAACATTAAACAAACATTATGTTCACACCAATCTCAAAAGTATGTGCATTTCAAATTGTAGGGTGAGATTGTGGAATAGCATGGATGAAAAACAGAGTAAAAATATCCTAGATAAAAAAAATGTTTAAAAAAAATGAGGAAGGGGACTGTAAGGCTTCTTTTTACATATTATTCATTGCGCTAAGTTGTTGACTATACATGTTAAGGCTACAGTGATTGCAGTAATATGATTCTGAAACTATTATTAGATTGAAATATGATTATTAATTTATTGATGAATGACAATTTGGTTTGTGTATTTTTTGTTGTGTTGGTTTATCAGTGCTTTACGAACAATACATGTTTATTTATGTGCGTTTGCTTTTTAGTTTTGTACTTATACATTTTGTCATTTTAAAATAATGTTCGAAATAAAGATATTCATTCATTCAATTAGTATAAATAAGCCAGGTATGTTTAGACATCCGTCATTAAAATAAACTAACCATCCAGCCTTAGAGCTGCTACAAATTCACCTTTTCTCACTTTTAGGATAATGCTAATTGCTAATTTACTTAAATGACTGTATGCGCAACAGACAGAGCTACTATCTACCGGAGACACAGAGATGATTTTGGTCTGAGAAGTCCTTTAAATGTGAGCTACTGAGACTTATTTCCTGCTGAAATCCTTGCAGATATACAGTAAACGTCAAGGTAATGCACAAAAAAAAACAAAAAAACATCCTCAATCTTGTTTGTTCTTCAACATCAGTATGAAAAATAGAAATGACACATCCTTTGTGTGTTGCATTTTCTTTAGTACTTTACATATAATGGAGAAATACAAGGGTTTGTTCTCAAGAGAATACAGGAAATGTAATAGTGCTCTGTACATGAACATATCATAGTTAGTGTGGCGGTTCCTTGGCACAGCCGACTGAGCGGTGCACATCGCAGTTTTTCATGGGCTGGGCGAGAGGATACATTTCAAGGTGTTCAATTACATCTTGTAAGAAGATCAAGTCTCTAGTAGCAGCTTGAAGAAAATACAGAATGTCCAGTATGCACACTATCACCAAAGTGGCATTACAATAAATGCATATACATATATACACTGGGGAAGGGGAAGTATAAAAATGATCTTAACAAAATGATTTAGACACATAACATAGGGACAACATATTCACGTATGCATAAATTAACTGAGAAAATTGGACCATAAAAAATATTGTGAAAAGCTGCTATTAGAAACTTAACCCAGTACTAAGCAGTGTCACCAAGTTGGCATGACCACATTAATACAAGAGACAAAATACCCACGTTTAGTTGAGAATCCTACATTCATCCTGATACACCATTTGAAATGTAGAGTTAAAACTTGGGTCCAAAATGAAAAGCTTGCGACTGACTGTTTCTTTTCTCATGGTAATGCTGCGGCTGAAGGAAGGGCTTGGACTGTCAAAATCATGCCTCAATACCTTGAGACGTTAACAAATTGATTGAATATATAACACTAGAATTAGGTCATTATAATTTAAACCACATGGAACATACAGAGAGCATGCAGTAAATAAAATCCTTTAAGTCCCAATCCAGGATTTATGAATATATAAATGATGGGCCTATATACATGGATAATTGAAAGGTATGACTTACTGATGTAAAATAATCTCTTGGCAACTTTCAGATACCGACAAAGCTCAAAATTAAAGCCCAGTCATTTTGCTCCAATATTTACAATGCAACCATAAGCAAATCATTTCCATCTTCAGATTATGTTTAAAACTCTATTTAGTATAATAAGTCACATATTGTCATTCGTTGTGTAAAGAGCCCAGGCAACACAAACATAGAATATATCTTCAATCCAATGAATTAATCCTATAACAAGCTGGTATTTGTACAACTTGGTGCCACAAGGAGGGCAACTCTGGATTGGGTCTTTAATAAGGCCATAGGGACTAAATATCAGCAACAAAATGTCACATTGACTTATGGTTTTGAGAGACAAATAGAGCTAATTCTTATAATCACCATAGAGAGAACAGGCGACATTAGTTCTCTCATAGGATCACCAACATCAGTCAGTTAACATAAAAGAAAAATCCAAGCCCTTAGATGCACCACAGAAATAAGGGGAAGTGATATTGAAACAAAATGTCATCTTGTGGGTTGCTTCATTAGTCCTCAAAAGAACTCAAAATTAAACTCAGAATTAAAACAACATCAATCTTCAAAAGTTATCTCTGGTTATCCACTCCAGTACGGCATACTGACACAGGGCCATTGCAATAAAAAATACTATTAGGTCTGTGATCATGCTCTCAGTTACTGCACATCTGACCGCCTTGCAATGTTTTGGTTGAAATTGTGACTTGAAAATATTCTATGCTTCCTCTCAACTCTTTTTTTAGTGGAGGTTAAAACCCATGTCAGTAGACCTTTAAAAGCTCAATACACAACCAATCATTCTGATTTGCGCAGGCGTGGTAACCGATACCCCTGCTGTCAACGTTAAGACTTCATCAAATCCAGTCGGCATCCTGAGATACTTAAAACCGTTGCATGATGTCACCACCACACCCATGGCACAACAGTTTGTGTGTCAGTAGCAATACCACTGATTTCTGTAACAGTAAGAGCTGCTAGGCTCTGGTCCTGTCGCTGATATAGTTCCGACAAAGCATATTTGTGACCCATATATTCAGGTTAACTGGAATAGGCAAAACTAAATAGGGACTACATATATAACACATTGTGTATGATGAACAGCATGACAACATGGCATAGCAATGGTTTAAGGTGGATGAGAGTTCCTGCAGAATTTAGGAGGACCTTGTACGCAGTGAAAATGTTTCCATCTATATTACAATTCATGATTTCCCCAGAATGGACAAGGCTGAAGGTCAGTTATGTCATGACATACCAAGGGGAGCTTTCCTCTCACCGCAAGACCGTAACAGTTTCAAGACCTCAACAGCTTCCCACTGTTTTAGCTTGGAGTAAGTCACTTGTGAATGTTAGGTTCCTGCTGGAGACAACTTCCGCTGGATAAAGGTATATAGATATACTAGGGAGGGAGGGACGTATACATGTATGTAGGCCTGACTAGGCCTGACATGGCATGCGTGTAATGCATGATAACATATTTACTTTAGTAATGTGTATGAATGATTACATAATTACAATACAAACATTTACAAATTTGGAAAAAGATTCTGATTGTGCCTCAAGATCCCCTTACATGCAAAGAATGTATGAGATCTTCACACTATACAAACTCTTTTCTCTTCATACTACACGTTTGAGATCAGTTGTAGTATTTTACACAGTTGCTCTTACTACACTGTCTCTAGCTATAGTGAGAAAACAGGGTGTCTGCACTGATATAAGGAGTGAGCCGTGACTATTTTATAAGGCATTGGATTTGTTCTGGAGCAGAAGGACTAGTAGTAGGGCACTGCTTTTTACTACCTATGAAATGTAGAAAAATGTAAGGAATGAACTTGAATACAAAACATGAATGTGCTGCACCAAGAACAACAATGAACGTTTTTGCCATTGAAAGAATGCTTTTCCTATGATTTCGTAATATAGCTTTCGTTAGAGTCTTTGACAGTTATCTATTTCATCAAAGGCCTGTTTGGAGCAGGTACAGTACTTAAGAGTTCTGACAGCAAAAACAAAGCCAATACCGGACCTCTTCTGCACTCCTGTCCATATCAGGCTTGCTATCCCTATCCCCAAAATAAGAGGGCAGCATCATTTCTCAAATCTGGCCATAGCACAGTTCTTCCCATTGAAACATATTTCCCATAGCCAGTTCCCTTCTCTCCCAACAGGGAAGGAAAATCTACAGAAAGACATTTTTCTACTGATTGAGATCCTCTGGTCGTCTTTGGCTTTCCTTGCATTCATTTTTGCCATTTTGAAAAGTGTGAACATGTACGAGATAACTAAATGAAACAAACCCTAATCAAAACAATAGTTGTCCTTTTTGTTTGTGAAAAATTATCTCTCACTTAAGTGAAAAAAGAGAAAAATAGAAAGGAACTTTTCATTAGAAAGCTGAGGGTGGTGCTTCACACGGCACCTCTTATCTCAGGCTATTTCTTTTATTCTGCGCATGTAATCATGCAGTTCCTCGGGGTCTTGGAATCCCATATCCTGGCAAACCCACTGAATGTCCTCTTCATCTGCTATGGGGATGGAATTGTAGGGCAGGTCCTCTGTGGGCAGGGTGTTAAAGGTGGTAAACTTGACCCTTTTGCGCTTGGAAGTAGGTGAATTGGCCTCCTCGCCGTTCTCCTTCATGGACCCCCCAGAGCTGCCATCACCCCGCCCATGTACCTGGCTCTGAACGCTGGTCTGAGAACTGCCACTGCTATGGTGGTCCCCATGGCAGCAAGTCTGCACACCCTCCAGAGGGTTACTGGGACTTTCCACCTGTTGTGGCGAAAGATCACACTGGGCCCTCAGCGGCTGGCCGTTTCCCAGGAACACCCAGTGGTGGGAGTGGTCCATGTTGGCCTGACCCTCAGGCGGGATCCGCTTGTGGCGGTATTTAAGGACAAAGACAATGCAGTTGATGAGAAAGACTAGGATGGCCAGGCAGAAGACCCCCAGTAGAGCGTACATGCCAATCTCCAAGTCGGTCATGTTACGGGGTGAGTGGACAAAGTCATCGTCTTCCTCTTCTTCACCCTCAGTCGGTCTCTCCTGGTTGCTGATGGTGGGGAAGTTGGTGTAATCTATGGGAACACTGGCAGGCTGCTCATTAGATGTCTCATAAAATCTTCCACCAACATTGGAATCAATGATTGGCCGTCTGGTGACAGGAGCCAGCTCGATCTCACCCTCGGTGTTTGCCTCTTCCTCAGAGTCTTCCTCTGGGCCGAAGCGGACTTTTACGAAAATAGCGGCAGATGCAATTACACTTTTGCGCTTGGTCTTCTGGCAAGCCTCACAGATGGTCATCTCCAAGCGCACCATCTCACCAGATCCTTCCCCCTCTGCCACCACCACAGGCCAGTGTTGCTGAGGCTCCTGGGATACAGATACAAGCCTGTCATCCAGTGAGGAGGCATTAAGGTTGTAGTCTTTAGGGTCGAAGTAGGTCAGAGGGGAAGCTGTGTTGTCGCTGAAATACATCCAGATGGACAAACTGGCCTCCTGTCAAGACAAAATGAAGGAAACACAACTTAATGCGCTAGTTTCTTGAAAGCTACAATATACAACTTTTTCGAAAAAATAACAATAAATAAATCGGCTACATCATACATTATCAGTCTTTGACTGTCTCTGGCCCTGTGTGTTCATGCCTAAATCCCCTGTTTGCCTGAAACAGGCTTTTCAATGATGTTCGGGACATTTTAGGGCATACACCATTTCCTGTAGGCGTGGCCAGCAGTGAGCTGGTTGTGGTTATCAAGGTGAAGCTAGCGGCCACAGTGCAAGGAAAGCCATAGTAACAACAACAATGGAGGAAAGCAGCAAGGAACAATAGAACAGTGAAGCTAAACATGCGGCACATAAGATCAGTTCAAAAACATGGTGAACATGTGTTTTTTTTGCCAATTCTCTGCGTTTATCGTTTGCTTCCTCGACACCTATTGTGGCTTTACAGATGCAGATCACTTCAGCCTCAGGCTATATGCTGTTTCATAGTAGACTGCTCATCAAGATGAGTGACAATGTTGGAGCGGGAACTTGACCAAGGGGGAGGAGGGCGGGACTAATAATACACTTCTTGCCCGAAGGAGAAAAGTTGCATGTTTAATATTTTCTGCAAGTAAAAAACACGCTGTGTTAATACCAATGATTACCACTACCAAAATGATTTGAATATCTGTGCCCAATTGAGCCATTGAAGTCCTTTAATCTCTGGAGCGTCTCTGAACAGCAGCAGTAGCCTCTGCTCAGTACAAGTCTTGACATGCACACAGACGCCCTGCATCTGATGTGCACACCAGCAAACCAGTGTAAATCAAGGAGGTGGCAGGAATTACTGTTGTCTTGTAGGCAACAACACAGCGGCGCTCCACAGCGCAGCAAGGTAAGGCAACATGTACTTACGATGAGTATATCTCATGACCTGTGTCTAATGTTATCCTCTCCTTATGTGTTTTCTATCACACACCCTACTGTCCTATGAAGCTGAAATTGGATAAATGGTCATCTTTGAAAAACAGAGCCACCTCGATGCCTGGGTGGTGGTTACCTGACAGCATTCATCTGCTTCAGAGCAATTGCAACACCGGTGCTCACATCATCATGGCTGATGCTAAAACATCAGCTAACACCCATTAGGAAAGCTGACAAAGAGGGAACATTCTTTTCTCCAACAGAGTCCGATAGTTTCAGGGTCTTTCTTTCCAAAGGAGAGATGCATATCCAAATTCCATCTGGAAGGCCCCGTTCAGAATAAAAAGTTTCAGTCCAGTCAGTGGGAAGACTTCTAGGTTGCAGTGATATTCTACCAGGAGCCTGGCCTCTATCATCTCAGCATGTCAGGATGAGGGCATCCTTTGATATGCATGATTTAAATAATACATTGCATATGGCATCCCTGTTCTTATGAGCCTACTCTGGTGTGAAAGTGCTGATCCAGAAATGATGCAAAGTGGGGGCGCAATGACACTAACGAAATACTTACAATGTTCAGCAAATGGCACATACCATCCAATATAGGAAACGTAATGTCATGCATCTGGAATGGATCCTTTTGTTTTGTGGCAGACGGAGAGTAGTTAGGAGGGGAGACTGGAGAGAGGAGCAGGGTAGGCATGTTCCTTTAAGGGCGTTAGAGCCCAGGGACAGCCCTCCCTGTACTCAGCAAGACGAGAGGCAGCTGGGGAAGGTTAAAGGGGAAGGACAGGGCCAATCAGAGCCGAGAGCGGGCCCCTATAAGAGAAGTAGGGAAGAGATGCGTAGGGTGTGTGACCCGTGGCGAATAGGGCTGGACTACGCTCAGGATAAACGTGGAACTTAGAGAGAAGACGTGTGTCCCAAGGAGAGTGAATGAGAGAGAGAGAGAGAGAGAGGGAGAGGATCATGAGAGCTGGGGATTCCGGACGGATCGTGAACCCCCCTCGGTGAAGGACCTGTTTCCTCTTGGACTATACTCTGTGCCTAAACCCTGCTTGTACCGTACCTCAGGTGAATGCTGTTGAATCTTAAAAACCCAGTGTGGACATTGTCTCTGTTATCTCCGGCCCGGTGGAGACGCGGTTTTCCGGTCTGTCACAGTTTGTTCAGGGTTAATAGAAAAAGGAGAAGCCTTTTTGTTCTGAGGGGCTACTGGGGTGTCAAACTGTGATGAGGCCCAGAGAGATTTGTGCATTCTCTCAGTATACTTTATGCTGTTGAACCCACTGAACCATCAGCACACCTTTCCCTCAAATTGATGTAATATGTGTATTTCCGTAAAGTAATGTGTGTAGGATTGAGTTAGGAATGACATCACAGCCACTTGCCTTTCTTTGATTTGTGCTTTACAGCAACAGGAAATTAATAAGGACATAAATTCTGCATAAACAGCCCAGCTTATAAAATATGTATATTCAGAATAATACTCTCTATATATTCTTCTGAGGGCAAGTTTGCATTAACTTAAATTGTAGTTGTAATAAAACTGTTCAGTGTCATAAAGTAATACCTTATTTAGTTACTCATTTAAACAATAATAGTAAGTAAGTCATAGTTACAGTAATACGTTATGATGACAACAGCTGGCTTACAACCTACAAGTATTTACCAGAATTGAAAGTCTTGAACTTTGTCAATTGGAAAAGGGAATAATTCAAAGAGACTTTTATTGTCCACCTCTCCCTATACATAGTTTATGGGTTTCATTCATTTCTAGAGTAATAGGGAACATTGATAAAGTTTTCCTGTGAAACAGAATCAAATGGCTTGAAATAGCTTCAGTATTCCTCCGAGAGCTGTGCCAGTAGAGGTATTGGCTGCCTTTTATGGCCCGGCCTTGGAGAACACTTAGGACAATACATTACAATAATTCAATTTCAAGGTGGCCAAGAAGCGGAAAGCAAGAAAAATCGGAATTTAAGGCTGGCTTCTCTCTTACTGATGCTTGATGTGGGTGTATTTTTGGCAACTTGCAGGCCATACACACTTCTCTCTAGATGAAGCACAGTTGTCAATTAATTCTTTGCAGAGCATTGCAGCGATCCTAACTCCCATATTGTCACGGTCAAGACACAGTGGTGGAGAAAAAGCACACATCCCTCTTCTCCACCAGATGTCTTCTCGCTTCTCACTTTTGTAATGCAATCCAAGTTGTATTTAGATACATCAGAAGAGTTCTGCCAGGCTTGACCAATGGGGCTATGATAAAACAGTGTTTTTGTTACCACTGCAATTAGACTAGTTAGTTCACAGCGACATGATCCGGCATCCTCGCTAATAATGTTGGCTGGAGCTTTGGCTCAAAAATAATTGTATTATTCAAAGGTGAAACCAAAATGTCTATCTGAATCCGTCTGCTTGTTGATATTACAGTATAACATTGAGAGTGACCTTGCAACTAAACTTCATTTTACCGCTCTGGACACAGAACTGGGGAAAGATGATAAGTGCTTTTGGGAAAGCACAAGGGTTATTTTAGCTATAATAAACTATTGCATATATTAATTGTTCCTGTCTGCCAATGCGGCTGGTACAAATTGCAATAACCTGCCACTGAACATATTAAAATGCATATAGAAGGTGGTGAGTGTTAAATTCAAGCCCTGATCTTTAGTCCAGAAGATTGTTTAAAAGCAATAAAATACAATTCTAAACATAAATATGGTAATTCTTCCTTCTACATTGTGTGATAAATAATACTGTACCTGTTTGGAAGCAGTGAGTGTCTGGAGGCCAGTTGCCTTGGCCACCATGGTGTGGCTGTTGCCGGGGCTGGGCTGGAGTGACAGAGTCAGGCCAGAAATAGCGTGAACACGCAGCTCTGAAATGGAAACCTTGTCGTCTGTGACTGAGAATGGTGACTCTCCCAATACCGCATCTACTGCCAGTGGAGACTCCACCTGGAAAGAAAAGATGGTCTTTTATTGTTTCTTGACATGACAGAGGGACATCATTTACGTCAAGAACAGACAACAGCTTTGTCTTGTCGAAGCTTATAAACCTCACGAAAAGGCAATTTTGGATTAAAGTGGCTTGTGTCCATGTGCCAATGCTTCTCTGTACACCTTGGCCAAAAACACAAACAAAAAAATCCATCAGCAACCTGTCACCCAAAGTACAATCCAAAGCAGCCAACATATGCTTTCAAAGTGATGGTAAGCAAAAACACCTGCGCCCATCAAAGTGCCACCAGATGTAACACCAAAACCATTTAAAGCCAGCCAGCTTTTTGGGTAATCCATGACTTTTGAAAGGCCTTTGCACCCAGTACTTTGAGCACTTTTAAAAGATCATTTCACCTTGCAATTGCAACCAGAGGTCATGAGGGACTTGAAGTGAACAGCCATTCAGTGAAGCAATGGTCACATGGAAGTCATTTCTCACTTCAGCTGTAGCATTTTGAGAGTCTTGGCAGCATGAAATAAAGTATGCTATAGAGCAGTGGAGGGTTTGGCGCTCCGACAGGCTCTCCCAGTCATCATCAAACGAAACCTTCAAAGAACCAAATAAGTCAGTTATGACTTAGTATGAATCATGCTTTACTGTATTACAGGCTCCAAGTTTGACTGTTGTGTACTTTCACGTGATGGGACATTTACACTCAGAAGTATGCAGGCTGATCCAAATAACATTTTACATAAACTGATGTGGTTCTTCACCTGAAGGCTTTAATATCTCCGTCTGTGATGGTTATATGTGGACCCCAGCTGTGACAGACACAGTTCTTGTTAGAACTGCTTCTTCCCCTGCATGCTTAGTACTTGTCATTACTTGTCCAATGTTGTTCCTTTGGCTCAGATCAAGGCTTTGTCATATAATTTTGTGCAACGTAATTTGTCATGTAGAGGAAAGAGCGGCTTGTGCAAAATCATTTGTGGAAACAGATGCATCTGCAGGTGTCTGGTTTTATTAAATTGGTCTCAAAACATTACAATTTCTATTGTGCTCAAAATCATAACCCCCCTCCCTCAATTCACACAGACACACACATTTACTTAGAGAACGCAGTTATTCAACATCTGAGCAGGCAATTCAAGCCCTAAGTGCCTGTCGGCTAGTAATAGCCCTTCTAGTACAAAGTGCCTGTGCATTAGGGCTCCAGTTCAGGTGACGGACAACCTCGGGATATGTACTATTCCTAAAACAAAGATGTCCTACACCTGAGGCTTTGGAGTCTTCTACTGCCTGATGTGTGTGGCATAGAGGCCACAGAAGGAAGATCACAGCCAATGATCTTTGACGCTGTGCGTCCAACTTTTTCTAGCTGTCCCCCATCCTGGACGATTATGTTGCCATACCACACCATCACTGAGAAGGTGAGGACGCTCTCCACAGTGGCTCTGTAGAAGTTGAGACACACCAAACTTTTTAAGCTGGCGCAGGGAGTGAAGCCTCTGGTGGGCATTGCTGATTATTCCCACTTTAAATTATCACATATGGGGACATATGGTTTGTTACTTCAGGTCAGCTAGCTAGCTAACACTAATTAATAGCTTGAAGGTTGTTGTCAAACTTTGTGTTGCATAGCAACAAGAATGATGTACCGGTAATGCTCCTTGCGCCCTTTGAACTCATTGCTCTCTCTTTTACCAGAAACACCCACAGCTGTGCTTTGCCTTTGAGCGGGAGAAAAAAATAATCCTATCTGAGCCAGACACCAGAAGGGTAAGCCCTCCCATTAGCCTAACGTTGTTGAAATTGATGGTATGGTTGGAAATTATTGAGTGAAATGTTGTGGGCTAAAAGCAGGTGCAGTGTCACTGTAGAGCGGATATAACGTTTTTTTTTCTGGGGTCTCTGTTTCGGTCGATCCTTCTGGATCTTCTGGTTGTGGTCGTCATCGTGGTCTGGTCATGGTCTTAATTCAACAAAACATCTGTGATGGAGCTGCTCACTTGATTACACCAATGACACCAATCTCACCCACTCCCATTTCCTCTAACATCCTCACTAGGCTTCTGCATAGGCTAGCATTCTAGTTATAGCATAAGTGGAACATCCTAAGGCAGTGATTCTACATTCAGGACCTCAGGAGCCCCTCTGGTTTTCAGTCTAGCCATCTAATCAGGGGCTGATGTTCACCAAGGGATGCAGAGTGAATGCAATTAACTACCTGGTAGGAAAGAGAACTAGTAGCATGAGCACTGGCTACGAGGACCAGGATTAAGAACCACTGTCCTAAGGTACTGAATAAAGACTCCCAACAGGAGGCTTATAATGGATTGTATACCAAGTGACCTGCATCTAACCCTACTACAACATGCAGGGCCCATACCTGAATCATACTGAACCCTCTCTAGCTGCCTCGTTAGAAGCAGGGTTTTCCAACTCAGCTTTACTGAATCTGTACTGAAAATACAGTTTTAATAGTGTGATAGCTGTATTGATCTTTTGCCTTGCATGTCTCACCGGGATTGTATGGCTGTCTATATGGTTAATTCATGTCAGAGTCGATGCTACCCGTCTGTCCTGGTGTTTTGTGTGTTAAAACGTTTTGAAAAATATTGTCCACAAATGTGAAAAGGGATAGGTACAACATATCCTGAATATTGGTACATGCTTTAGGGCTGAGAACAGAGAAAAATACCATTAATGTCCCATGAGCAGCATGTTTCACTAGGGAGTAAACTTGAGTCTTTTTTCCATTCATAAAAATCTGGAGTCAGGTTCCACCACCATATGCACATAATTTGTATGTGATGGATCAATGTGCCAGAAAAGAGAGTGTGTCCTGAGCAACTCAACTTCAATGTAAAAATGTGCCTACACTGCCTGACCTTAAATCTTACTGAGGTCATATCAAGGGCTATTCCAGCAGTAAAAGCAGTTTTCCTAGAATTGACTTTCTGCAATTTCATGTGCCTTTTCCATTGTGGTTGAAGACTATGTACAAATGGCAAAATACAATTCAGCAAAGAGAAAGTCAATTTACATTGATTGTTTAAACTACAAAAATAATTAGTTCTGTTTTATGACCTGCACTGGAAACACACCGCATTCTGTAGTTTATTTATTTATTGAGCTGTCATGTATACATTTTCAGGGTAAACTGTTATTGAAAAAAAAAACTACATTTACAGTAACAAGACTATTTTGTCGGTATACTTCTTCAAGCATTTTCTAACAATAAAACAGCATTGTTCCAAACACTGTGTCATGTATAGTTTAAAGAAGTGAATTAAAAACACTGGGCCCTAATTTCATGCAGATCATATGCAGTGGTCTTGTGCCGGTGACGTTCTGATTTCGAAAGCGGTAAACGGGCACAGGTGGAAAGAAATCCACTGGTAATCTTTTCCCTCAAAATAAAGATTTACAGCAGTCAAACAAGAGAAACGATGAGACCAATGGTCATATTTAGTATATTCTATTAGCACTGATGCAGTCTTGTTTTTATAGTAATACTTTTAGGGGAAATTACTGGCAGTTGTTGAGTGTGGATCGGGATGGAAAAATTAAGTAGCAAACAAGCATAGCTGTTATCACATTCAAACATGAGGAGTTACAACCTAGGAGAAACATAAAGAACAGGTAAAGCAATTGATGCAATAAACCTGGACTTAAAAAGAAAAATCCACCCTTGGCTCGCTAAGTCTTGAACTGACAAGCATGATCAAATAAACCATTTCCCACATTTCCCCTGTTTATTATTTAGTGAGCAAAAGGTACCTAGTCTATATTTCCAAACGACACCCATGATAGTAAGCTATCCGTTACTCATTACTGGAAATACTTCAATATAGTAATATATATATTTAAATATAGTTTAAAAATACCTCAATATTGTTTAATCTATTTAATAGTAATAAACTGATATTAAGCTATTAAGCTAAGTTACCCAGCAGTCTACTGGAAATAGTTAAACTACAACCATTGAGGAAAGTTACCCAAACTATTTTGAGGCATCATGAAAATAGATACATTATTTATTTATTATTAATTATTTAACTGAAATACTATAAAATAGTGAATAATACAACTAGAGGCTGATATTAATTGGATTTGGCATTTAATTATTTAACTACTTTATTCATTATAAAAAGCTAAATGTGCGCCCTTTTTCATTCCCCTGTATACATTTTCGACATTATGTATACATAACATACATAATATTATCTACATTATACATTATCTGTGCTTCCCTTTGTGACAGTTTGCGTGGGACACTGGTGATTAGCCTTATAGCTGGTGCTCCATATAATATTTTATCAATGCATTGTATGTGTAATGTGAATAGCAAATTACATTTCGTTGTACGTGTACAATGACAATAAACTAAATCTAATCTAATTAAAAATAATGCTACCACATGCTTGCTATTTGCATTTAAGCTAGTAGCTCAGTACATTTAATTTAGCTACTTCCCAACACTGCATAGTAGGCCAAATCATGCTTCCTACTATCCTACTATCTCTGACACTTTGTTCCAAGCGTAATTTTTGTCATTTGTAGGGACAAATCGAAACTTACATTAGATGTTTTCTGGGTAAATAAGTCCTTCAATGCCATACAAAAATTCAAACAGTTATCTCTTGCTGCTACCTCGGGCCACCAAACTGCAAAGTTGCCTACTGCAGAGCTTTAACATTTTTAGACAGAAAATATACAATTGCGTTCAACTGTAAATGTGTGTGAACAATGAAAAAGGTTAATAAACTATATTATCATACCATTAGTTTTTCTCATAGCACATAGTGAAGTTAAAAGTTGTACATTCACAGGCTAAATCTTCATTTTGCACAATAGCTTTTGTGCCACAGCAGGTAGCTTTTGTGTCCTGAAACAATTAGGTAACACTGAACACAGAATGGATTAAGTAAGTAGCAGAAGCAACACTACTTGTGTAACATCTCACATAAAAAAGAAAACACCCAAATGTAACCTGATATTCAGAACAACAGCTTCAGCTAATTGAACCTCCATCGGTCTATTTTTGGTGGACTGAAATAACAGATACATTTAGTCTAGTTATGGTTTGACTATTATGTGGTCTAGTATTCGTCTTGTAGAAATGTATCATAGATGGACATTTTCCATCACAGTAATTAACACTGACGAGTACTGCGCCGTATCCTGTCTCTTTATGCTTGTTTACAGAAAACACAAAGTGCTTCTCTTCCGAGAGGCTGAACTGATGAAATACAAATGTAACACCTCTTGAAACAGAGCGAAACATGAAAACATGACCCTCACAACTTTCACTGTTCTGTACACTTTCAGGCAATTACATTTGTTCAGCTTTCCAGATAGCAAAGCGAGTGGGTGGGCAGTAAAAAGTTCATGAAAAAAAGCAAACATCTAACTGTTACAAAAACGTTTGACATGTGTATGACAGAGCTTTTTGTGCCCCATGCATATCTTGTCTTTGGGATTCAACCATTAAACCTGGTATCAAATGTTGTGATGAGGATACAGATATAGCACTCAAAAAAGTCAACATTTTCCACTAAATTGCTGCTAGTATCAACTCAATTTATAACACATTTTCACTTGTCAAATTGTCTATATTTTTCTGTTCTTCCCCACATGGCCCATGCTTGTCTGTGTTTATCTATGATCTGGGACAGTTCAGTCTAGATTTGTGAACATGACAAGCTGAAACCCAACACTCTTCGAGTCTGGAGTGAACCTCTAACCCTACGTTTTAAAAACACAATTTAGTTCTCAATAAGATCCACTCAAGAGCCCCATCCAATGGACTGAACATTTCAATAGGGAGCACATTGATGAGATATACTGTATACGGCACTGTTCATTTCCCCATGAGATTAAAGATTAGTGACTTGTGTAGATTAGACTCTTTGTATTCTAGTTTCTAGCTTTGGAAGAGTGGTTAATGTTCGCACATATTAACTGCATCAGTTCATTGTAATCCTATGGATTAATCCCCCAACCCCCACAAGGTTTGATACATTCTTAATTCATGCCCATAACCATATAGAAATATCCATCACACATGAAGATAGATGTGCTGTCTTTATAGTTTAACCTTTTAACCTTATAAACAGACATTTTTGTAGTCTTTCATAAGTATAATTACTTCTTTTGTGTGGGTAGTTAATACGCCCTCCAAAAAAAGACCTGTCCAATTTAACATGGAAAGATTTGAGTGCTGCAATAATTACCAACCACCCCTCCAAAAAGAAAGAAATTAAATCACCGTCTGGAATATGGCGTTAACTGATAAAAAGAGGCCCCTTTTCTTTATTCATATTCATGAGCACTGATGGATGATTTAGATTTTTCTTAATACGACCAAATTCAAATCGTCCAACAGACGTTTCAGTAGGGAGACCATTGCTGAGATATATGCAATGCAATTCATTTTCGGAACTTTAGCATAAAAATGTCAGTGCTCTCAGTGAAATGTGCTCCACCAACAGGAGATCTTTTAAGTTCCCTCAGACCTTTGTAATTTGAGTTTTCTAAGCCATCAAGCATCCAAGTTGAATGTATAGAGATCCACAGAGATTTCATTTTTCGTTCCTTCATGGTGCTTTTAACAAGCGACTTTCTGTGATTTTATTGAAGTTGCAGTGTGTCTAATGGTATTCAAATCTACAGGGGCTGTGCTGCATGTGTAGGAGGCAGTTGGAGTTTCAATTTGGTATCAATGATCACTGGTAATTCGACTTAAAAATGAAAGTGATGTACAGCAGGAAACTTTGATCTATAACTGACTAAATGGAGAATGACATCCACCTGAAAATATGTTTAAACTGTTCTTATTTTTGACCTTTGGTGAATGACCATGGTATAAGAGGAATGACGCCCAACAAGGTATACATTAAACAATTTGATTAGATGACAGAGGGCCACCTAACATTTTTTGCAGTAGATTACTGCAATCCCCATTACATTACATTTGAGTAATCTGATATCTCCAGACCAGCTCGACAGTGCCATTCTGGATGATGCCACAATCTTCAAAAGTTGTACATGGGATGAAATTATTTCAAACTACCTTGTTTTTTGACCATCAGCATGAGTCAATGTGGCAAGTTGCGTCTGGTGGTAAATGGATCTATAATTATTCATCCCCTTGATGAGATTACAAATGATCCATTGCGCATTAAAAATGATGGATTGGTGACTCATATCTTTCCTCCCTATTTCACCATCATCAGACACATCCATCAGGCAACTATTCTTTCTCCTGACAGGCTGAAACTGTGATCATTCAGGGTGATCAACATTCTCACCAACTGTTACTTCTCTCTGTTCTCATGAATGACCAGTGAAGCAACAATAAATCAGTCCTTATGAAGCATATCTTGTGCACCTTCTTTTATAAAGACACCTCCCTTGGCTGATGCATTTACATCCACATTACATGAGGGGTCTCTTTTACCAGAGAGAACTGGGCAACAAGCACGGGGCGGCACTGTGGCTCAGTGGTTAGCACCGTCGCCTCACAGCAGGAAGGTCGTGGGTTCGAATCTCTGCCCAGGTCCTTTCTGTGTGGCGTTTGCATGTTCTCCCCGTGTTTGCGAGGGTTTCCTTCGGGTGCTCCGGTCCAAAGACATGCTTTTGTGCAGTGACGTGCGGTGAGGTTCATGGTTGGTGAGGCACTGACTCCTTTAGAGTCAGATTTACAAATATATAAACCCAAAAGGGTAGCTTATTCAATTGGCTACTGGTTATTTCATATCTCATTAGCATTCTTCACACACACACACACACACACACACACACACACATAAGGTACGTATTAAAGGTACGTAAAGATAATTTTTTTTTTTTACAATTACAGCAGCGAGAGAAAGTGGATAGAGGGCATTTGCTCCGTGTGTTGGCCGTCGCAATCCTACTCAAATCACGTGGCTAATGACGTTTGAAACTCATGAAACTATTACGA
>OMOT01081519.1:0-17688 GCA_900312575.1 Acanthochaenus luetkenii
TACTATAGAACCAAGATTACTTTTAAAAGCCAAGAAAACACAATGTCTGTTTTACCACTTAAACAATGGGTCATATTATGCAGAAAGTAAAAAGAGGTGCAGTAAAGGTTTACTGTAGATGCAGTGGACATTTTATTTAGACTGCATGAACCAAATGATGCAGCAGTTAAAAAACATAATAGATTCATATGTTTCCAAGCTGCTGGTTCCACCACTGACTTCATTACAGAGCTGCTGGTTCCACCACTGGCTTCATTACAGAGCTGCTGGTTCCACCACTGACTTCATTACAGTCTCTAGCTGATAGATGAAGTCGCTGACGTTTGCACTTGTTTCTTCAGACCCGGCGTCAGAATTTGCATTAAAACTTTTTAACGAGTTTTTTTCCATTGGAATCTACAGATTTGTTCATAAAAGTCCTTCAAATATCCATATGAACTGGCTTCAGGACTGGGCAATATCAATAAATGAACGTGAACGTGAGTGCCGTTAACTCTCGCAGTTGCAAAATGATCTGTTCAGTTCAACGTTCACCAGAAATATGAGCGCGTTCAATGAACGCCGCTCCTTTAGCGCATTCATGCACAACACTGACTGTAACACCAAATACTAAGGACAGCCCAGATCACTGATAGACAATCAATTCACCAAAACATTTTGCTCTTCCAGTGCGTCAGAAGAGCTTGCCTATATCTCATGTCTAATTTTGCCCTTCTGAATTGCCTTAACAGGTCACCCATCTATCATCATCGTCGTGAGCTAGGTGTAGATACTTGGTCGTGTGAGTGAGTACCTATAGTACCGACCAGTGTTGAGACTGGATGTAGAAAGGGTTGTTTCCGAGACACCAGAACTTAATGTTGAGCCCTCTGGAGATGTCATGGGCCTAATTCAATAAATCAGCTGTGACATGCCATACCCGCTCTCACCCACCCCCTCCTTCCTCTAGCATCCAAAACTAGGTCTCTACATAGGTGCTCACCCAAAGGGAAAGCTACACCAGAACCTGCATATTGGTAAAAAATCACTTTGTCTAAAATAATGACCCATTAGCATCCGGGCCTACGTGCCTTCATGGACCCAGATTCATGCCCATTTGCATTCCAATTAGTATATGGCTTATCTCCCATATCCATTTCTGAAGTAAAAACATATTACTGCCCCGGTTAGCTAAAGCCCATATAGCCTCTTGGCCTAGATATCTTCACTGACCTTGATTCAAGCCCATTCATGGTTGGATCTATGGTGTATCCACTTGAGATATGCTTTCTTCTCTGTCTCAAAGAGGCCTGATGGATCGCTTCCATTCTGTATTCTGCCTGGTAAAATCACTCCATTCAGCCACTGTCTAGACCCACCAGTGCTTCAACTAAAACATATTTTCTTTGAAAAATTGTTCCTCTTTTTCTGCAGTTCTAAGAAATGTATTTTGCCTCTAAAGAGCCATAGAGCAGAGCGGCACAGACTAGGGCCACATCTACATTTGCAGCCCATTACTTCCACTATTTATATTCCTTCCAGCAGCCTGATGGTAGACAATGTTCATTCTTCATCTTCCACAGTGAGAACGTGAATGTTATGAGCCTCATCAAACATTGTATTAACAGCAACACCACAGAGGCATGGCATTCATCAACAGGCAACAAGCTGAGCCAGCTGGCTGACCAGTGCTGGTGGAGACTTTTATACGTTTGTTATTAACAGGAATGGGTTGTAATAATTAAATGTATTTGAAATGCATATTTTGGCTGGAGTAAAAGAAAAAAGAAAAGGGAATTTGTGTCAAGATACTTTTGAAAGGAGTATTTTAAAATACGAACATTTCCGTCATATTTCTCTAACTAAAATGTGAACTATCAAATCCAGATTTTGCGCATTTTATTTTGTCTATACCACAGGGATGGATATGTTGTCAAGACAAGTCACTGACAAGCTCATGTGTCACATGACCAATCCTGATGGATGAGGGGGCACAAACACCCACCGGTGTGTAACCAGAATAGAGAATATAGAACAGCGTGTTCTATATTCTGGCAGGGGTAGCCCAGAGGTAGAGAAGCGGGCTTGTAGCCAGGTCACCCGAGCTAGATAGGAAAACACAAATCTAGCAGCCGTGAGAGCTGTGAGCTGGCAACCGGAGGGTTATCGGAGTCAGAATGAGGTGCCAGTTCCTGCCGTTGTGCCCTTCAGCAAGGCACTTAACCTCTAACTGCTCCCCGGGCGCTGCATATAGCTGCCCTCTGCAGCGTGTGCATGTGTCACTTTGTGAGTGTGTGCAGTACAATTCACTTGTGTGTATCTGGAGAGGTCTGTGATGGGATGAATGCAGAGAGCTTATTTAACTGCGTACGATGTGTGACAATAAATGGAATAAGAAAGTCTATCAATACTTTTTAACTGTAGTAGCTTGCGCTCCTTTTGCTATTCACAACCACCCTCCTAAAATCTGTGCTCCTTTGCATATCTTATTACATGTATTGCATTCACCTAAATTTATTTTCTGAATTTATTAGAAATTATCATAATTCTGAGATAATGATCTTGATGAAACAGCGCAGTTGCTTTCAAAATAAAAGCGAGAAAGTGTAACCGTGTAGAAATATATTTTTAAAGTATTTATATGTAATCATCACACCCAATAAGTGAATACACATATTCATACGTTATTTCATATGTGGCATTTTTAACTATAAATCACTCCTACAGACCCGGACTTTAACAACCCTAACATTTAGATGATTAAATACAAATACATTGGTTTGAATCTATTTCTACACTGGGCAGTGAGGTACACAAAAGCATTCTGGTCTTTGCAGGATAAGGTCGGACTGCCTACATCTTGATTTGCATAATTCAGTTGATCCTCCAAGTTTGCTATACAAAGAGCAGATGTGTGCATTTCTTTGAATTGATTCAGAGTGCATGAAATGATTTTAGTGAAACATGTATTATCAGATTGAAGGCAATGTTATCTCATTGGGCAACATTTCAACAGCCGTGTCTCCGCCAAAAATATGCATGTTCACTTTGGTCCCAATTGTCCATTTCCATTTTTATTCATCATCAGATTATCCAGATCACTCAGCCTGTTACTGCATACAGTATGTATCTTTGCAAATGTTCACTTATCCATTCAAGGCTGCACAAAAGCACAGAACAGAATGGAATATCACTCTATTCACTCGTATTCCTAAACTATCTTTTTTATTACTCATACATGCGAGCGGATCAGAAAATGAATAGTAGATATAAGTGTCTTAATTTCCTTTGACAACTGGCTCAGGAAGAAAAGGTGGACACACCTTTAATTATTGCAGTCCCCATGTTTTTATCTGTGAATTGATGCCAAAGATAAAAATGCATTTTGAATGTAGTGTACATTTGTGCTGATGCCATTATACTGTATAGCAATGCGACAGTTTGAGTGTTTACAGTACCAAAAAAAAACAACGCTTTTTTGGGGGGTTCTCTCTGCATGTGCTCTCCTCTCCAGAAACAATCCCTCACCTTTCTCAACACCTTCCAGGATCTAAGGGATGAATGGAAGGATGAATCTATCTATGCAGCAATCCATATGTAATAAGCCTGCAGTTTTTCCACCCTACAATCCCGCTGCCTCTCTACCTCTCTAACAATGTCAGATCTCAGTCCCCGGCTCTCAAGGGCTAAGGGGTTTGCGGTGTTACCTGGATAAAGTGTACGACGTGTAACAGAGACCTGTCATCATCACGTCTGCCCAGCCACAGCCCCCTGCTGCATTCCTAACAAGCTCCAACATCCTTTGTGGCCAGGAGGGAGAAAAAAAATGCATCCTATAATCATGCAACAACAACAAATATGTTATTTATTATTTTGCAGTTCTTCTGACTATGCATGTGTATAAAAATGTTTGACCCCAATGATGGCAGTATCGTCTCCCTCTCTGCTGCTCCTTATAATCTTCATCAATCAGCAGCCTAAGACCTGCATGAATGAAATCATTGAGATGTTCCTCATTTTAATGCTAGAGAGTCACTAGTGCCAATCGGTGGATGAAATGCTCCAGTGAAATACAACTAGAAACGAGCACATTCATTCTGTATTCTGCATACCTCATTTTCAGGTTGGGATATTGCCATCTACCAGTACTTGCCATCCTGCACATCCTTGTATCGTGTATCAGTTCTGATTTGTTGCGCCAGCGAAGCACGCAAGTAGGGTGTTCAGTGCCATGTGTACGTGTAACACCTTGTATTCTGTCATTTATTTTTCCTGTATTATTTCAATATTTTACTTCCTGTTTGATTTTGAAACCTAATCTTTCCTGTCATTTCAGTTCCTGCCATGTGGTGTTTCCCTTCACCTGCCCTCCTTACTCACCTGCTTCCTTTTATGCACTCAGCCCTCCCCATATATAAGTCCCCTCAGTTCCCATGCTCAGGGACAGATTGTCTGTGTTATTCTTGGTGCGGCAGTAGCCTTGCCAAAATCTTTCCACTGATGGTGTTTACTTGGTTTTTGCCTTGTTTCCTGGTTTTGGATTTTGCCCACACCCTGCCTGTACTGTGGCCTTTCTTCGGACTGCTTTCCTGTGTATGACCATCTGAAACTCTTAGTAAAGATTCAGCATTTTGGGACTTTACCTTGTGTCCCTGTGTGTCTCTGCACGCCAGCGTTGTTACACTATGAGGGTATGTACAGTATGTTAACACCATAACTCCACAAATGGCCCTATTATTTCCATACTTGGTACATGCAGTATATTCAGCCCAAGGTACCCTGGAGCTGATTCGATTTTGAGGTCACGAGTGTCAGAAACACATATTTGGCTATAAGGCGCAAGGTGGCACCTCGCCCGAGTGCAGTCTAGTATATTTTGCATTTGTTGTACTTGCCAAATAAGCTATTCTGATTGTTATTCTGTCTGCTAGATGATCCTCAATCAAACGGTATAATTTGCAGCACTAGAGCATCTCACTTTTTACACTATTCATCTTTGCAATTTGTATATTGCAACTACATTGTAGTTCTGCCTTCCCCCGAATATAACGTCTTGGACAAGATGAAAGGCATCATGGTGTGTAATAACAGTGGCTTGGAGATGATATTTTCGTTCAACAATTGGGTTGACTATAGCCCGAAGTGTCAGGGTATAGGGGGAGAGTGACAGGTAAATTGACTGTTGGGTGATTAATTTTACATGGCATAGATCCAGATCTTCCTCAAGTGTCATTGGAAGGAGGTTGTTATAGCAGGAGTGGGGGATTTTAAATTGCTTAATTTGCATCTCGGCCTAACTTGCTAAAAGGAAACACATTAATAGATAAAAGGAATGTATGAGAACGCTCGTCAAAAGTATTGTGGGAAGCCTTTCTCTGGCTGTGGGAGATAAAGAGAGGGCAGCTTTTAATTTTAGACTGATAATAAAAAAGTAATGAGAACTGACTGCTGTCAGAAAACATCACTTTTTATATACCAATACTGTTGTAGATGGCTACAATTTTTAAGTGTGAAATGTAGACCAGGGTACATGTGAATGATTACATGTATTTTTATTAAGTATAATTAGACTTTGGTATTGGTTCCTAGTCAATGACCTCTCATTATGAACAACACACATTTTCCCAGGCTAATTTGTAGTTACAGTATCTGGCAAATGGTGTAATCCTGCTTTTTTTTAAATACCTGATTTCTTTGAGAAACTGATAGGCAGAAGTAAAAAACAGACTACTTTTATTAGACTTTTTTGGTGGAGGTTAGTTAGATGGATGGATGGATGGCCAGATGACTAGTCCAATCTGATCCCAACAATCATATGAACTCAACTCTTCCCTCTGTTCACACTTGACTGGTCCACCCAGATCATTTCCTGTTTAAAAGTATGTAGGGAGAAAGGAAGGCGGGAGGCTTTTTCTGGACACGGTCTAACATGTCAGCTACGTTGTGACGTCTATATCGGTACACCCGAGCAGCTGTGGCCCTCTAATGAAGACGCAGCTTTAATTACAGAGCTCCCTCATTAACGCTTTCTCCTTCCTCATCCCGTCAGTAGCATGCTATATTTTAGGATTTGTTAAATTCACCCTGTGTGTCTCAGTACTCGCTCTCCTTGTTCTTCCTTTTCTTCTCTCTATATGATCCACACTACATGGGCAGGTACGCAATTGACAATTCTACCACCCACTGTCACAAACATGACATTATTTGTATCGTTTGCCTTGATCTGTTATCGCTAGTTTTTCCTCTGTGCTTCCAAACAATAATAGTAATGTTATTTTTCAGTTCTATTATAACAAAAAAGATGACCACAGTGAAATGCAGGGTTGATAATAGATGTGAATACAGTATTCAACAGTCACGTTTTCATTCATTTATTTGGCCATAACATGTCTTATCTGTGTAGATAAGATGAGAACGACTAGAGGCCACTTGCAGAGCAGGGGTGGGGGGGTGGATTTAAAACGGAACGCACTTTCCTTTATGCAGCGCAGGCTACTTCCTACGATGGATTGTCCGTTTCTTAACTGTCAGCGCATTGCAATTACTTTGTCTGCTGGAGGTTCTCATCTTTGTGTACCGGCTGGCTCATGTCCTGTGTATTTGCAGTGCCAAAGACAAGCATCTGCCGGGCTGTCCATAAGGAGGCTAAAAAGGTGTTGGCAATGAGGAAGCGCTGCATCCATTTCCCAAAGTGTCGAATCAAGGCACCCACAGGTCCTGGTGCCCAGGACTACCTAAACAGGAAGCTATTTTCAGCTCCAGGCCATCTGTGACAGTAATATGAAGTTTTTGGGCACTTTTGCTGGCTACCCAGGATCGGTACATGACACCAGAGTTCTTACGAACAGGCCCATCTATACAGAACAGCTGTACCCACCTGCAGGCTTTTTTCTTTAGGGTGACGGTGGTTACCTTGCACTGAGCAGCCAATCTGCATTCTAACACCCTCAAAGAGCCACTGCAGAACAAGGTCCAAGAGCGTTATAGTGTCCAACAATCATAGAGGGCTTTTGGAATGATGAAAACAAGGTGGCACAGCATTTTCTTCAAGGCCCTGGAGGTGGATGCAACATTTGCCCCAGACATTATTACATACGATAAGTAAGATAATGTAATAGAAACTGATTCAATTATGTTTCATTTAGAAACATAAATGAAGACACATAAGTCCTCACTCCCAGGACAGTTTGGAAGCATTGCTTTCCCCAGTAAAAACAGCCTCATTGTCGGACCCTATAACGTTTACATGTATAGAAAAATGTGCGTAGCCATACTATCTTTCATATTGCGTTTCATTGTGAGCCATCACAGGTTAACATGCAGCATCACTGAGGGAGTAGAGCTAATGCCAGCTATCACGGAGAAGTTGACTGTCTATATTACTTTGTCGTAATTCTGTGAATATTGCTTGTTTACTTACACTTGTGTATCACTTGTTCCACCATGTTGGGTCATGCACAGGAAATGACGACCACAATGAATTCTGGGCAAGATGAGCTCCTGAAGTCTACATTGTTGTTGACTCGCTCCCTCGGCCCTCCAAGGGTCGATCTCGGGAAGTTCACTTGAGTTATCAGAGTAATGGAACGGCACTTAAGATGGCAGCGGAGAAGTTCAGAGGGGGTGAGGGTCTGTTAAAAGACTATTGGAACGCAGCCCTGGTCTTAGTTAACCTGAACATCATCCAAAATATGAAAGACAAGAAAAAATAGATACAGCTTGAGACCTTGACTGACCGAATAATTTTTATTCTTATTTATTGCTTATTTATATAATTCAAGTGTATTCACCATACAAAAGACAACCGAACAATGAGGCTGGGTTTGCAGGCTCAGGGGCCCTGACTAATGTCTAGGGAGTGTTAATTGCACCCGTACCATCCCAACCAATTTTCACATCTGCACAGGCTGTCAGGTGAATTTGCTCAGTCAGTAAGGTGAGAGACCCCGGGAGGCATCTGTGTGTGAGAAGTATACAGAGTCGTTGTTTTTGTCAAAAGGCACTAGTCGAACATTTCCGTTTCCTGGATAAAATAATGTTTTTAAAATAATCAAGACACCACTGGATGTTAAAGGTAGTGATGCATCATTCCTGTCATTAGACCCTTCCTCCAAGGCTCATAATGTTCTTGGTGGTGAATTAGCTTCAGCCATCGGGTCTACATCTACTGTAGCCCTGTTGCAATGAGCTGATCCCAGAAGAGCTCCTACACATTGCCGATAGCTATTTTTGCATTGATGAATGCAGTAGTACACTTATTATGACGTATTATGTATATATGAAGCAATGTAAAGACCTTTGAGACATGCTTCTATAAAAGGGATATATAAATAAGACGTGATTGATTGATGAAAAAAGATCCCCAAAATACTATGCACAAAGTACAAACACAGATGCTTGTTACTGAATGTGACCAATGCAATTTTGTTAATTGGACAAAGTCGGCCTTGTCATAGTTCCAATTGCTAGGGATGACTTCATTGCCGACCTGTGATGATAAAAGGTTTTGTTGAAACCCAACCGGTTCAGCACTTCTCAAAAGTAAACAAAACACTGCAATTGACCCAGAGGGAGAGCCAGTAGTCTGCTCCTACGAACAGCCTAAGTTTGTGTCCACATTGTGAAATCCTTTCAATATATTTGCGCTGGCATCAAAAGGAAGAAGACCCTGTGGCTCTGTGAGATGTGCAGACCTTCTCAGCAGCAGCCAGCACAGTAGACACAAACATCTGTGGCTGTATGAATCACAAACTTTCTCCTGTATTAGTTGAAATGACATCGAGAGAGAGAAGAGAGCAAGTTGCATTTTTTGTTTTATTGTGCAGACGTACATATAGTCTCTGAATCCAGATTTCATATTGCATGTGTATATCAAGTCATCTCCTTAGGGCTGGGCACCAAAAGAAAATACTCTCTCTCTCTCTCTCTCTCTCTCTCTCTCTCTCTCTCTCTCCCTCTCTCTCTCTCTCGCTCTCGCTCTCTCTGCTAATTCTATGAAAGACAAAAGCCTCTAACCAACATGTTTTATGTCAGTGACATATTACTGTGGACTCTGGATTGCGGAGAATCCAGTATGTGATGGAACAACATCTGTGAGCATGGTTCAGGTTGTTGTGATCAGAGAGTAACGTTAGCTGATATATTAACAGTGCAAACAGTTCTTTGGTTATCATTCACCTTGATTTAGATATAGTTAGCCTACAAAGTAATCTACTGTAGCCCTACTGGGTAAAACAGGCCCTTCATTATTGTTTTTGACTTATTGAGTCTGACCTTTCTTTAAATGTGAGATTTCTTGAGCTGACACATCTGAACTTTGTTCCTGGAGCATGGCATGTTAATGTTGTTCTCATGACGTTTTGTGCATTTCCCACTATACCTATGACCTTAAACTCTATAAATTGTCTGTAGCTGACATTTAAGCACGGACACCTGGAATTCGATTTCCTACACCTGTTTGATGCTAACAGACAAGCCACGCGTACCTTGCCCACCAAGATGGTTGTTTAGCAAAAATATTATAAATAAGTGTTGCCAAGGTAACTAGCATATCAAGGGTGAGTGATATATTGTATGTGTGCAGTGATGAATACCTCCCATACAATGCTTTTAGACAAAGGATAAAATCTACAGCATCTATGACTAACCCAATTACTAATAGTACATTTGCCAGCGGAGAGTTCATGGAACATGTAATTAAATAAAAATCAGAGATAATTAATTGAAAACACAGTACTAATAGTAGCAGAAATGTAGCCATAATGAACATGTGCACAGTACACACACATAAGTCAGAAATCAACAGATATATGCATATACAATCTTCATATAATTCGGGTCCACAACACGTAATCAGACTTTGCGCTCATTTCACAACATCTTGTGAGACTGTTTTGCAGGCTTTGTTTTTCACCATGTTCTACTTCCAAATCAGTCGCACATTGATGAACCGTGTATTTCAGCTGATGACTAAGAATTTATCACAATTGACCAGTCACTAATCATCCAGTGTTTAATCTCTATGTCTAATGACTAATTATGGACCTAGTGAGGACA
Source organism: Acanthochaenus luetkenii (assembly GCA_900312575.1). NCBI lineage: Eukaryota > Metazoa > Chordata > Actinopteri > Beryciformes > Stephanoberycidae > Acanthochaenus > Acanthochaenus luetkenii. The sequence continues at coordinate 10,036 of OMOT01081519.1, forward strand.
CACACTTCTGTGCACACATACACACGCACGCACACACTCACACACACACACACAGGCACGCATACCTCACTCATAGTCCCATTAACCAAAGGCAATGTAAGCAACCTAAACATTCAACACCACCACCACAGGAGCTGTTCTGTTATGCGGTGCTGCCTTTCCTTTGGGATTCATTTCCAGGAAGAAAATGGCTGGTACATCCACCTGCACTCCTTTGTTCCCTGCCGCTGCTCCCAAAGAGGGCTGCATAAGTGAAAATTAGACAGAAAAAGAGGAGGGCAGGAAGAGAGAGGAGATCAGAGGCAGTGAGGAAAAAAGGCAAAGGGGGATGGTGAGAGAACGAGATAAAGAAGACAGGGATAGCAGAGAGAAGAAGTAAGTGAGAGAAAGAAAAAGGGAGAAAGTACAATAGAGAAGGGGGTCTTAACTGGAAAAATACAGTAAATGGCGGCAGCTGATTGTCTCGCCCTGTGAGCAGTGTCGTGCGGTAAAAGTGAGTACAACAGAAAAAGAAAGAGATGGTGCGTGAAAAAGAGAGAGACGTCCCATGACCACACTCCAGCTGTTCTCATTCTGTCAAGACACTCACACTCACACACTGTCACTGCGAGCAGGTGCCTCAGCCTGTCACATCGCCTTCTTACCATTTCAAACTGACAAAGAAAATACAATGCAGTGCACACATTCCCCTACACACATTTTAACATTATTATTTTCTTTCTTTTTTTTCTTTTGATCCTAATTCATTCTCATTTTGATTTGGTCTTACATGAGTGACGTCAATGCCAAGGCTTAACTTGCCATGGGGTAGCGTAATCAAAATTCTAGAGGCGTTGTATTGGAATAAAATTGGCCTCCTGATTAGCTGTTAAGAGGAAATTGCACTTAAGGTGGGTCAGGGTTGAGGCAGAATATGTCACACCTTGTGAACCGTAAATCAAGGGCATATTTTCCCCCGACGCCCTTGTGAAGCTGTGAATAATTGAAGCCATTTTCAAAGAGACGCAGTGTGAAAATGATGGAGGTAGGAAATAAATAATGTCCACCCCTAATGTCAAGCTTATTTGATTCTTTCTTCCTCTTGCTCTTAATTTAAATAGTCATATATTGCATATCTTTCCCATAGTTCATGATAATTTCATCCATTTTCTTACAGGGTAATTTTGTTGATGAGACAAAACCAATACACTTGATTCAATACTGTCTATCAACCAACAGCAAAAGTCTGTGGTGGGGGAAGAATGTCCTCGAGGACCTTGTTAGGTTTGTGGCTCCTGTTGCACCACCTTAGTGCTAGGTACTCAGCCGTGTCGGGGAAACGAGATGGGTGACAGGATAGATGGATGGATACAAGGCCTGAGGAAAGAATGCAGGGTTGCAGGAGGATGGTGGTGATTGCGTGTGTGTGTGTGTGTGTGTGTTTCTGTCTGCATGCTCTGAAACTGTTTTTATTTTATTTTATTCTGTAGAGATATGATCAAAGCATGAAGAAAACTAAATTAAGTAAACATGCATCCCACAGTTGAATAATGTAGAACTGTAAGGAGATAAAATATTCAAAGCCTATTTAAGCATTGGACATGATATCATGTAACAGTTGTTTTTAGCGTTGTACTTTATTACAGTCTTATTATTTATTACCTTCACCGACCTCTGTTTGTTTTTAACCTGTGTGTTTCTTGACACATTACATATTGAGCGTTGTTGGTGTGATTGTGTTCTGGTGAACCACAAATGAATTGCCCTTCTAGGGAATCTTGAATCTTGAATCAAGCCATAACATGTAGACATTGATCAAATTTCAACTCTCCAGCTTTGTCTCTGTGTCTCTTCTGCTTCGGGTAAATTCAGCACAGATAATAATAACAATATTATTATTATTTGTGGGCGCCGTTCAAGACAGTCAAGGTCACCTTACAGAGCGGTTAGTGAAAGCATATAACTGTCAGACAAAATGTTAAAAGCACAAAGCATAAACGTTAAAGGCAACAGCAAACAGATAGATCCGCAACAGTAAGGGCAGGGAACCACACAGGAACATCACAGGAGGGCAGGGGGAGACAACAAGAGACACAAAGCATGAAAACGTCAGAGTGTAGACCAGTTTAAACAGATGGGTTTTGAGGAAAGATTTGAATGTTGTGTTCACCTCACTAATGTGTGTGGGGGGGAGGGGGGAGTTCCAGAGTGTGGGTGATGACACGCGCAGCTGAGTTTTGGATGATTGGACCTGTTGAGTTATTTGGTGGGGATGCCGGAGAGAAGAGCAATGCAGTAGGCGATCCGGGATGTGACGAATGCATGGACTGAGACAGGGTGGAGCGGAGTCTGGAAATGTTTCGGATATGAAGGAATGCAGTCCAGGTGATGTGTTTGATGTGGGGTTTGAAAGGAGAGGATACTGTCCAAAATGACATGGAGAATTGTTAGGCTCTAGGTTCTGTGTCCCCTAAGCCCTGCCCCGGTTCTTTTACTCTACTGTCGGTCACTTAATAATAGTAAACAAGTTTCTTTTACTTTCTGGGTATATTTATTCAAGGTTTCAGGTTTCACAAGTAATGCTCAGCGCTGGACTCCCCATGTCATTAGCCACCACGAGAGTGTCTGTTGCTTCCATGTTCAGACATTATCTTCTAGGGCTGGGCCCGCCCCGTACAAGGGATGGACTTAACGCAATTGGCCAGTTTACCAGTGATGCGCTGCTAGCCACCCAAGCAGGTCACCTTAAGATAATGTCTGCGTCTCTAATGTATGAGTGTTTTTTATCTTGACACTGTCAGGAACAGTCTGTACCATAATAATAAGCATAACCCTTCAGGCTCCTGACCTGGGAGGAGAGGGGTTCAGGCTTTGGACAGTGTGGGTTTGGAACCAATACGCAAGTCCCCCCCGTCATCAATGTCCACCCGCTACAAATGACTTTGGGGGGTTGGCCGTCAGCCCCGCGGCCCTCAGGGCTCCCAGCCCCACCGTCACCTGTTGTACATGGGTCCCCCATTCCCCCCCATGAATCACGATATCATCCAGGTATGCTGTGGCGTACTCACTGTGTGGCCAAAGAACCCGGTCCATGAGCCTCTGAAAGGTGGCCGGCGCCCCGTGCAGGCCGAAGGGGAGCATCCGGTACTGGAACAGCCCCTCCGGGGTGGAGAAGGCGGTCTTCTCCCGGTCCCGAGGGGCCAGGGGTACCTGCCAGTATCCTTTTGTGAGGTCCAGGGTGGGGATATACCAGGTGTTTCCTAGCCGCTCGATCAACTCATCCACCCTGGGCATCGGGTATGCGTCAAACGGTGAGATATTGTTCGGGGGTCGGAAGTCATTACAGAACCGGACGCTCCCGTCTGGTTTCGGCATTAGCACGATGGGGCTGTTCCATGCGCTGTGGGATTCCTCAATCACGCCGTTGAGTAACATCTCCCTTACCTCATGGCGTACGGCCTCCTTCCGGGCCTCAGGGATCCGGTATGGTCGCCTGTTGACCATCTTCCCTGGCTCGTACTGCGCCTGTATCTGCTGGGTGGAAGCTACCAACTGCACCAGCAGCGCTCTCAGGTCTGCGCTGTCCATACTTTGGGTTGTGGGGGATCGCTTCTCTCCGGCGATATCAAGGTGCCCGCATTCTCCACCATATGTGGCACACTCGGGGGTTGAATGAGCGTCCACTGAGCCGGAGCTCCGAAAGGTATTGTCCACCCGGCGAAATACCGGAAACAGCGAGTGACTACCTGTTTCCGGCTAGCACGGGGTCAGTCTCTTATTAGAAATATCACTGAGGGGGTGGTCGTAGTCCGTTCTAGGGGTCAATATAATACTCAGGGTGTCATCCGGTCCGGGGGTTAAGGCAGGAGAAGAGTCGGTGAACAGGCAGGGGTCAGTACCAAAGGGGGCTCTCAGACAGGCAGGGATCCAGCACACAGCAGGGTTCTCAGTCCGATCGGTCGTACACCGTTGCTTCCGTCCTCGCTCGTTACTCGCTCCGCTCTTTCTCTTTCTTATTCCCTCCATGGGTCACACACCACTCTCTGCTTTCTCTCCCTCTATTTAAGCCCCGCCGCTCTCTTCCCCTATTGGCCCTGCCCGATCTCCCTAACTGGCCCAGCTGTCTCCTATCTGCTGCTAGTTGGGGCGCACAGCCGTCTCTGGGTCTTAGCGTCCACGTGGGGAACAGCACGTACCACCCCTCCTTCACCTCCCCCCTCCTACACTCCTCCGTCTGCCACAATAATGATTATGCTAATTATAATACAATAAGATGTTGAAATTGATTTTTTTTATTTATGACAATGACATTTTAATATGTAAATACTCTCATCATTTTAAAATGCCTTGGGCATGCACTGCATTTCTAGCTTATTATGACTACTCGCCACTGTCATATACTATGTCATACATACAGTACATCATATACTAACTACTGTACATAATTTACCGTACTACACACAAGTACATGTATATGTTTATGTGCACGCATCTGTGTGCAAGTGCCAGCCCATCACAGGTAAGTACAAGTACAAGTAAGACTGTATTTTCAACACCCCAAGGTGTGTGTGAGTGTAGATTTTACCAGCCCTCAAAATTATAGAAAGAAAAGTAAAAATAAAGTTAAATGATTTCACTGTTCACTATATTCTTACAACCATTGCATTCTTGCAGGACTGTGTAATTTCACATTGGTATGGATGATGATGGATTAAAATCACAATTATGCAGCGACAATAATAGAGTATAGATAAATTATAGATAGATTATAGATTCATCAATTTAGTTTCTACCCAGAGACCATGAGGGTTAAAAAGGCTGTGTAGCTAGTATTCAGGGAGACACACTGACAGGTTAAAATAGTTCACTTCAATTATATATGCACCGACAGTGAAGGGTTAAAATCATATTTTTACAGACTGTGGTGGCTAAAAATGTCCAGGCCTATCTTCAGATCTAGGTCATTCCAGAGGAGATTTTGAGACAGAAAGAGAATTAGACAAAGATGTGTGGATCACAGCTCTGGAATAAATATGAAATACGCCAAGCCAGTGAAATTATTAAATTAAATTATTGCAAAAACGGGTGAAAAATACGTAAACATTGGCAAATTATGTAAATATATATATATATATATATATATATAGTGTGCATTTAATGGCATCTCTGCTGGATATTAACCCACAGTGCCACAAGTATAAAGCCAAAGTCCATGTGCATGCTCAGCTCTGCATGAGGAAACCCCACGCAAACTCCTCACAGAAAGGACCGGGGCGGAGATTCGAGCCCACAACCTTCTTGCTGTGAGGCGACAGTACTAACCACTGAGCCACAGTGCTGCCGCCGTGCTGCCCGATGCTGCGGTTGTATCTGCTCTTTATACTGTACACCATGAACTGTCTTGCATTAAACTGTGTTCACATGCACACCCTTGTATATCGACAATATCAAGATATTACGTTTTTGAGTTTGCAAATATAAACATCATACCCTGTTCACTTTCAATAATGAAAAAGCCCTCAAAAGATACTTGGTATTTATGCTGCTTCAAGTCATGTGTAAAGTCATCTGTCACCCGGGGGAAAACGTTCACGTCAGCTACCTAGTTGTAATTACAAGTAGGATATGTGGGATTTTGTGTGGGCTCTGATATCTCCCACTTGGCATCATGAATTGCATAAGTGTGCACAGGCACAGCAGCGAATACAGTCCAAGATAATGACAGTTATATTCACAGTAATACAATCTACTTATTAAAAGTGAGTAATGTCTGCTGCAGTTTGTTTATGGTTGATTTTTAATTCATGAATAAATTGGGTGTGGGCGTTCCAACACACAATGAACGCTTCCAGGTTGTATCAGTGAGATGTTATCATGTTCTCTCACTTCTTCCGATATGACTTGAACACAGCATTACAGTATATTTGATATACTTGAGATACTGAGTTATTCAAACACTTTATTACTACTGCTTTGTTGTGGTCTGGGTAAACTCAGTTTCCATGGTGCGACGTAGACTATTTTTGGTCTTTGGTGAGGAAGGTATAAAGATACATATAAAACATTTTATTAAGACTTTATTTGGCCATCTATTTGTTGTCCTCTATGAGTTTGACATGCAGATGTAAAGCAAGCTTATGGAGCTTTCTTAACACAATGTAATAATGTAACTATGGAAGTATAGGATTACTTTGCTCCAGTGTGTAAAATGTAACCATAACTTTTATGGTTCAAAAATAACGCAAAACTCACATTTATGTGACACATTCTGTTCTTATATCAAAAGCAGAGATGATAACATTATTTCAACAGCAGGCATCAACTGCTTGATGTGATATACATGGCTGGTGTCAAACGTGTATATGATAATTTCCACTGTGATGGCCCAACTTGGGAGCCAAATCCATAAATTGTTTACTTCTGCCTCCCTCTCATTACTGAATTCAGATGATCAGCACTAGTATGTTCATATGCAAATGTAATCAAGCATATGTTAAAATGCTTGTGAACCTACCCTGCTCTTAAGCTGTCAGTTGCATCAAATAGAAGATTAAAAATACGGCGCCCCTGTGTGCAGTGATAGATTTGTTTACATTCAGCAAGGGGGGATTGTTCTTTGTCACGTTTCCTCTAATTTGAGGAGTACACATACCATTAATTATGCTATCAAAGTGTATACCTTCCCTTGTCATCCCCCTCCTACTCATCCTGTCTGTATGTCCGCTGACCTGGGAGGTTTTCTGGGTAGGGCAAGTTCTGAAAAGGTAAGTATACATTACTTTGTGCCCCACTGGCTTCTGGGTAGTGGGAGAACCACTAAAACTACACTACATGTTATTGCTGGAGGGGTTCCTTGAAGCAGAGAGTGCAGAGAATGTAGGCACCAGGTCCCGACAGTGAAAAAAAAACAGCTGAAGAGAGAAATACAGTGACTTTCCTGTTACCCTGCATGCATCTATACTGAATCTCCATTAGCACTGCAGCAGCCACGGTAGCCTCCTCTTTCCTAAATTTGGAAAATAAGTGAATAGGAAAGAAAATTGTGCAATACTTGTTCACTGTTGCAAACAGTGCATGCAGGATAAAGTGGGACTTCTATTAGGCTTTGTTCAGACGGCAAGCAAACCTGATTTGTTTCTCATATGCGATCTTTAGGACTGACTGTCCACACTGTTATTTGCTATTAAGGGATCAGATCAGATTTGTGTATTTAGACATCGTTGACCTATCTGCATTGATTGCTGTGGTAACGACGTAGGCGTGCCTACATACAAAACAGTGCAGGCAACAACAAAACAGCAACCGATGGAAGAATGGAGATCTGTCATCTCGCCCTTCATGCCATATCAATCTCTAGTCGCTGATGTTGTCTGGTGCAACGGAGGAGGCTGATATATACAACAATGTTCCGGGCTGCAGTCACGGCAGCACCACTGTGCAGCAAGAGGTGTGGTGCCATCCGAAAAGTAATGACTGTTGGGAACATGTAGTCCTCTGGACTTTTGATGATGACAGATGGCTTGCAAATTTCAGAATGTGCCGGGGAACGTTATGTGTCGCATTGCGAGTGACGTAAAGGTTTGATATCCGATTTAAGTGGCTAGAGCGTCCAGACTGAGACACAACTTTAGAAATCCGATTTGAATGGCATTTCAAACCACCTAAGAATGTGGT
>OMOT01081524.1:0-10940 GCA_900312575.1 Acanthochaenus luetkenii
AAAAGCCTCTCTGTGGCGCGCCGCCCTCCTGCACCTGGACGCATATAGATGCCGCTGGTTGCGCTTGTTAGTAGAGACGGAGTCCTTCTCATTATCTGCCCGAACTTCGTGACCCTTCACACTAGAGCCCGTCCGTCACCGCCCTCTTCTCCACTACATATATGTCCAAGCCTTTTCCTCTAGGGTCCTCTTCTTCCTCCTCTTCTTCCTCCTCTTCTTCCTCCTCTTCTTCCTCCTCTTCCCCGATGGCCAATGATCCAGACCCAGAGTCCTCTGATGTCTGAAGCGGCATCTGTAAAGGTGCGTGTTTCTGAAGCTTCGACTGTGCGTGTGTGCGTGCGCGTGTTTGCAGGCAGCACAGCTCTAGACCTGCAGAACGTGTCACCGGTGTGTGTGTGTGTGTCAGACCAAAGTGGATTTCTATACGGGCCTACTTTATTGATTTGACATTAAATGGTATTTTCTTGATACCCTGCAGTTGACTAATCTAGAAAGTGTTTGTAACTATTATGTGCCATCAACAGAGGAAACATTTCACCACAGCTGAATGGTCACTTATTGAGAATATTCCTAGAGCAGAGAGAGAGAGTCTCCAGAATGTACTTATTAGGCCTTTCCTGCGTAAACGTGACGTCATGTCGCCTTGCGTAAACGGTCGCCACTGTACTTCTCAACTTGGCCACAGCGTGGCGCTACTTGCACCAATGTGGAGCCCTCTGATCGGCAACGCAAAGCGGAAGTACTTCATGTTTAGTGGTCCGGTGACCAAGAACGGTCATCGTTGCAAAACAGCAAGGTAAATATTGTTAGTGCTTTGTTTCCCTTTAACACGGCTGTATTATATGTGAGAATGTGAGTATTTGGTGTGGAATTGTGCTCCGTGTTGGGGACTTTGTGTGTTTCGTAAAGAGAAGAGTGCGGTGGCTAGAGAGGAGGAGGAGGAGGAAGAAGAGGGCAAAGAAGTCACACGGAGGTTATGGGGAGAACGAGCCGTGAGGGCTGTCAGTAACGTCACATAACGTAACAACCCCAGAGGTCGCAAAACACCTCCGACGGTTAATGGGAAGAGAAGTTCCCGCCTGAAGCTCATTAGTGTTTTCAGCCGGAGCGTGTGACGTTAACGTTCTATCTGTCCGGGAGACAAAAGGTAGCTGTTCAAGAAGTTAACTTAGCTAACTGACTGATCGGTTTGACGGTACCGGGGCAGGCAGGCACCATTTTACCAGCCAAACGACGGTTGCTTTGCTGCCTAATAAGTGTCTGGCAGAGTAAACTAACACACCAGCCACAATGAACATGTACCAGATTTTTGGCTAATGTCTTGTGGTGTGTAAAGTTCCTCTACCAGACGAATCGGGTCTAGGTGGTTTTTTTGTGGGACTAAATCTGATACAACTCCGTCAAAAGTTGACAAAAGACAACTAAACCTGACCAAAGTCCATCGAAAGTTGACAATGTAACAGCTAAACCTGATTGAACTCACCTCCATTTACTTCTGACATATTATGACGAACACGGCTGAGGGTGTCCTAAAATGGCCACCGTACTGGTGGTAATCGCAAGCATTCGTTAGGTTGAACATTGTCAACTCTTCCTGGCATCCTGAATGTTATTTTAAGTAAGTTGCGGACTACGCCTAGATGATAGACTTTACAGAGAAAAAAACTCACGTTTTTATGCAAATTCTGACGTCGGTTCTGAAGAAACAAGTGCGAACGTCAGCGACGTCATCGTTCAGCTAGAGACTGTAATGACGTCAGTGGTGGAACCAGCAGCTCGCTTGGAAACATGAATCTATTATGTTTTTGAACTGCTGCATCATTTGGTTCATGCAGTCTAAATAAAATGTCCACTGCATCTACAGTAAACATTTACTGCTCCTCTTTTGACTTTCTGCATAATGTGACACATTGTTTAAGTGGTAAAACATACATAGTTTTTTCTTGGCTTTTAAAAGTAATCTTGATTCTATAGTATTATACTACTGTATAAGGGGGGCTGGGTTCTACTGAAAAAGAATGGAATTTTGGGACTGTGAACTTGGTTCAAAATTATGAATGTGAACTAGTTCATTTTAATCTGTGTGAACTGAACTTTGAGCTAGCTCTTGTGAAGTGTGAACTTGCACAACACTGGCTGTCAAGTTATTAACAAAATGTATCTAATTAATGACGATTTTAGAATTGGCATTTATCTATATATATTTCTCGAGCAATAACAGAATGTGACAAACTGTACATGACAACAATGATTATGAATAGCCCACAGGACAATGACAAGTGGAATCACAGTAGACTGGGATGACTAACTTGAACACCTCCCCATGTAATATAATGCCTTTACATATATTCCCCTGACCCCTCAGAAAGCAACATTCATCTTCTCCCCTTTTCTCCTGGTATGTCTTCCATACAGATGGCTCATAGGATGCTAGTCCGTAGAATTTGGACCCTCTCTGCAAAAGATATCCGCTGTCGCCCAACATCCACCACCACCGGCTCCTCCTCCTCCTTCTCCACCTCCCTGCAGTCTGCTACACCCCGTCTCTCATTCCTCTCTCCCTCGCGCACTCTGCCTCGCTCCCTTCCACACACCTCTCGCCGTGAGGTCTCCTTCAACGTTCAGGACCACGAGGACTTCACAGAGAGGGTCGTCAACAGCGAACTGCCCGTGCTTATCGACTTCCATGCACAGTGAGTACCGGAGGGGGGAGGACTGGTTTTGGCAGGCATAGATGACTGACTGACCGAATGAAGTGAACAGATAAATAAATTAAGTGACTGAACGAATAATGATTCATATTTGTATAGCGTTTTCCTAAAAACAAACATTACAAATTGCTTCACCAGCAAGACAAATAAAGCCTCAAAACAAGGTTACTCAAGCAAAGAGGAGGACATAGCCAATCGGGGTGGGGGAGGGATACAGACCCTGATTCAGGGCCTGAAGTGAACCTTTTTAGATGTCAAATGTCACCAGCCACAGGCTTTTTACCAGCCACATTTTATTTGTGCCTAAAATAAAGGTGAAAAACTCTGGAAATGCATGAGCATGGTTATCTTGCGTGCCATGATGTCTTTGAGGAGAAGATTAAGGGTATGGGCAGTGCAGCCAATCGGTGTTATGTGAGGGTAGGTCTCCTCCACTTTTGCCCAAGCAGCCTTCATGTTCGCAGCGTTGTCAGTTACAAGTGCGAAGACCTTCTCCAGTCCAAGGTCATTGATGACTGCTTTCAGCTCATCAGCAATGTAGTGTGTCTGTTGTCCTTTGTGTCTGTGCTCGAGGGGTGGAGACGATGTAGTTGATAATTCCTTATCCCCGAACATTCGACCAGCCATCAGAGATGACTGCAATGCAGTCTGCTTTGTCAATGGTTTCCTTGACCTTTGCTTGCACTCTGTTGAACTCTCCATCCAGCAAATGAGTAGATAAAGCATATCTGGTGTAGGGCTGTGCGATGTGGACAAAATCTTCTATCACGATATGGGTAATTTCATATCACGATAACGATATACTGTATATCACAATATAGTATGTTTTCTGTAAATGTTATGAAGAATTTGTCTATACAAAATAACCACACGCCTCTAGGGCTGGGTTTCCCAAATTGATTTGATTCAGTGTCTATTCTGTTCGGGATATTTCAGTTACAATACCAATTTTGCTTGGATATGAAAGAGATTCTCAGAGAACTAATGCTGTAAATTGTGCAACTCTAACATGGTGCTTTATTAGAAATATAAATGTTTGCATTAAGAATTGACCCCGAAGCAGTTACATTAATGTACTTTTTATTTTACATGACCAACACACTACAGCAGTGTATCAGAAGAGAAGCGACGAAAAGAGACAAACCATATATTAATTAATAAGTAAAAGTAAACCAACAATCAGAAATTGAAAAAGGCTCTGAATTGCCTTTGAAAATGGTGCAAGAAATCCGTTTATTTTTGTGGAACATGTTGAAAAACAGTCTTGTCTCTGGACATTGTAAACTGTAAAGTCCATGAAACTAAAGCCCCTTCATGAGGCTTTCTTGGAGATTATAAGGCTGCCTTCAACACACCTGGGAATATAAGCGGTCAAAATGGGTTTTCTCAGGAGGGTGGCTGGCATCTCCCTTAGGGAGAGACTCTGAATATACAGTTTAGATAGTTGAGGTAGTTCGGGCATCTTGTTAGGATGCCACCTGGTCGCCTCACTAGGGAGGTTTTCCAGGCACGTCCAGCTGGGAGGAGACCACGGGGCAGACCGAGGACTAGGTGGAGGGATTGTATCTCCACGCTGGCCTGGGAACGCCTTGGGATCCACCACTCTGAGCTGGTTAAGGGAGCTGCTACCTCCGCAACGCAATGCTCATTTCCACTAGGGATTTCCTACTTCAACATTTAAAAAATGCACCTGTCCTGTGGGTTGTTCATAATCTTTATTTACCGGTTTAATCTGTTTTCTGATATTTTCTATACCAAGAAATAGGCAATGTAGTCTCTGAATATTCATTCTGTTGAAATGTGCAACGCTTATTTACATGGACATTGGAGTGTAGATGTTCCTGCGTAAGCCAAAATGACGACATGACGTACATGCTGCTTAGGAATCTTGTCTCAAACCAGATTCCTTTGCAGGTACCTCCTATACCTGCCTCTGAAGGACATTGACTGATCAGACAGCGAGGCAGCAGGCAGCTGCCTTCTGTTTGAGATAGAGCCAGTCTGCGCCTTTGCCTTGGCAGATGCTGTGTGTGTCAATCAGCAATAATGTCTCATAATAATATTGATACATGACTGTAGGTCACGGATTCATGCATTGACCCTGGAAAAGACAGTGTTTAACTACTGCCCAGCACTGTCTCTTTAAATTTTGAAATGTTAAGTATGTGTCTTACTGTTATAAATAGATACACATATGCATATATGCTGGCAACTGACCACTGGGTGAGTCCAGTGAGGTTACACAAGAGCTACTGCCAAGACAGCCATTGGCGATATGCTGCTCTAGAGTGTATTTTATAGCCCATCTGCATAGCTTTTACATTACATGTATTGAGATGACACAAATGATCTGTGCCCAAAAGAGTTGACAGGTGTTCAGATTAGATAGTTGCACTAGAGCCACAGAAAGATCAGTTTGGCCAGGTTGTTCCATGGGCACAATGTTTGTTTTGTCTTCTCTATAATCAAGTGTGATAAACTCTATAGCAGCACCATAGATGCAGGCTTAGTCCTGAGCTTACCATGAATGCTAGTTCAATTCTGTGCTTCATAGCCAGACAATATTATTTGCTTAACAGTCTAGCCTTAATTCAGTCATAGCAGTTGCTTTGTCCCCCAAAATCCAGACAAGCTCACTGATTCGTGGTAAAAACAAGATACTGCTTGTTGCTGTAACTGCATAAGATAGTTTCTGAAGGGAAGGAACTGTGTGGCTAACTGAATAAGTTAAAATACTCTTACAATAACCATCGCCGAAGTCTTTAGATCGATAGATGTGGCTGTATATTTACATATAATCTGGAGGAAAAGCATTTATATATTCACAGATTGTTATTCAGGAGTATTTTTACCCAGGATGACCCAGGGTCATTTATCTCAGGCTTATTAATGACCTTTTTAGTTTTAATTTGACTGAGACCTGACAGCAAATCATTTGGGGAGCACCAGGCATCCTGGCAACATCAACACAAGTTATTTAGCAACAATAGGATTGTGGCACTAAAGCTTGCATGGCCAGTAAAAATTGCAATGGCATAGCTATTTAGGTATATATAATGTCAACAGTTGACGGGTTTGCTTCCAAAATGCTTATTATCAGGATAATATTTTAGAAAAAGCTGTTACCGGTTCATTATTCAATGTTTCAAAAATATAAATAATTCACTCCTAATAAATCGCTACATCCTTCAGTGATAAGTTGTACTTTTGTGTCAGCAATAGTTTTGTAAGAGTAGGTTTCAGTTTTTTCAAATAGCTGATGCCTCATTTTGGAAACAGTTTAATTGTAGTTTTTAATCTGTAGTAACCATATTCTTGACAAATTAACAGAATTGTGAATACTGCTGTCTTTTTTTCTTCTTTTTTCCCCCAACTCTATTTAATCCTGTTTGTTGTTTTTAGGTGGTGTGGTCCCTGTAAGATCCTTGGGCCAAGGTTGGAGAAGGCTGTTGCAAAACAGAAAGGTCGCATTGCCATGGCAAAGGTTGACATAGATGATCACACAGACTTGGCTATCGAATATGGGGTAAGACATTTGTATATTTTATGGTATTTCTTTATGGTACTATTGACGTTTGGTTAATTGTCTTTTTTGCTACCTCATTGTTTGAGGTCTTTGTATAGAATAAACATAATTTTGTTGTTGTAAATCAGTATTGTCTAATGATGAGTAACTTGCCTTTATCCAGGTTTCTGCAGTTCCCACGGTAATCGCTATGCAGGGAGGTGATGTCGTCGACCAGTTTGTGGGGGTCAAAGATGACGATCAGCTGGACTCGTTCATCAGCAAGCTCATTGGACAATGAACCTGTCAGTCCCAGCCCTGTCATTCATTAGCGCCACGACGCCGTTTTGCAGTGCCGTTTTGAGCCTGTTCAATGACAACCAACAAATAAACAAACCCGGCAATCTCTCAAACGCTCACACCCATCCCTAGACGCACTCTGCTTCTGCTGTGTGTTGTTTCTACTCCTCTGTCTGTTTCTTTAATCTAGTGATGGGTGTGTACCTTTGAGCTCCATTTCCCTCTTGGCACATGTCTGTCTTCCATCTTGTAGCAGTTCCATCTCTCTCTTTCGTAATGTAATGGTTCCACGTTATTCAAACTACTAGAGCAGCTGAGCCGGTGTGTAACTGTTTGCTGTAATAGATTTTATAGAGTGAACCATTACACCACTGTACTGCTCTTATACTGTATTACATGAAGGACGGCCATTTATAGTTTCAGTTTGGGGGTGGGAGGGGCTTGCAGTTCCTACTTCTGTCCACACGAGAGTGTTCTTCCTCCAGCATTGCCAGGCCACAGTCATTTTACACCATTATGCCTATTAACGTGGGATAATAATGTGTGTGTTTATGTGTGTGTCTGGGTCCTGACTGTGAAGTGTGAGTAAAGCGGGGGTAACAAATATGATTATGGGTTTGATTTAGTTTATTGAAATAAAATCTTATGTAATATGACCAAGTGAAGTTATAAAGGACTTTAAAGATGTTCCGTACTTCAAGTGTGTTTTAATTTGTGTTTGGGATATAGATGTATAGGGGTGAGGACTTGAGGCTTTTTCCCTTTATCTTAACCACTTTATTTATTTCCCCTAATGACAATGTTGCAATGAACATAGTATTTAAGTTATGTACTTCCCCATGCAGTTATTCTGGTATAATGGCCTAGTGGAATGCAGAAATGTGATGTTTGTTTGGTCGTAGGAATTCATGGCGGAGGAAGGGGAGTTCTCCCTACTGACTGAAGGTTTTTTTTCAACCAAGGAAATGGATGTGAGGTGAAACCAATGACCTGGAAGTGTCTCTCAGCCAGTCCCTGTCTTCTTCTATGCCAATGGATTTATCCTTTTTAGAAATGGTCACATTGTCCCTTTCTGTCGTAGGACTCGCTACACCCCCACATCTCTCTCCCCCTCTCCCCACCCCACTTCTGTGTGAACATGTGGGTGTTACTCATGCTCTCACCAACCCTCTCATCAGCGTAGCTTGAGTGGTAACACGCCTACACACCAGCCTCCTCTTAACGCCTCTCTCTGAATTAACCCCCGTTCTCCATCCCCTCAAATGAACTGTGTCCGCCTCCATGTCTGTGTTATAGCTATATCTGTCTTTAAGTCTCGCACACCTGATCAAGCATCCTCTCCCATACCACTTTTCTCTCAATTCATCAGAGCCGCAACAGAAGCTATAGCCTAACACTCCAGCTTCACCTGCAAGTCAGGGGGAGTGTGTGCGTGTGTGGAGCCCCTCTAGTCATTCGAAACTCCTTTTTCTGACAAATTAGGCCATGTTTCATCCCGTCTGTCCTGCTTATCCTCTATGTGTATTGGAGTGTGGGATCAATACCTTCCTGTGTCACTGATCACCAGACACACCCGAGTGAGTAATTTAGGTCAAACGGGGCTGGAATGGGACAGGTGAGCACCTGCGTTCGGTTTCCCTCCCGTCGTCATTTCATCATCCCGTCCTCCTGCTGCCAGAGGACGTTCCCGCCCCTGCCTGCCTTCCCGTCCCGTTAGCACTGAGCCCACTGCTGACATGACCATGGCAAGGGCCTCCAGACTGCTTATGTGGCGCAACATTTGACGTGTTCCATCTGCCGTCTTCTGTGGCTCGTGTTGGATCGTCGGCGCGCAGATAAAGCCCCAGGATACATTCACACAGGACTGTTGAGTAGCCAAAGGAGGCAGGGCTCCAATGGTTGTCCAATAGGGGGAATTCCACTGGCATTACATAATCAGGTGTGAGTGAAGCACACAGTGGTCAGGGTGTTGTTGTGCGCTGGATGAAGGACATTCCTTCTGGGACACTACATAGTTTCAGTGCAAGGCAGTACCTTTGTTAATGATCTGCTATTTTTAAGCCCCTTCTCTCTTGTCCATCTGACTCGGCCTCTCTCTTTCTCAGCTCCACAATGAGCGACCAGGGGTCAAGACCTCATTGGCTTTACTTTACCTTACCAAGTTACTCCCCCCACCGCCACCGCACACACACACACACACACGTCACACCTCTTTGTCTGTTCATCCTCTTTGTCTGCCTTTAGTCAGAGGAATGAGGTGTCTGAAGAGATGACGGCGGGCTGGAGAGGTTCATGAGCGGCGTAACCCTACACCTCTTCCGCCAAAAACAATAGACCACACCTCCATCCTCGCTCCCGCTGTCTCTCTCTCTTACTCAACCACTCTTGTTACCATATAAGGCAAAAAAAAAGGACAGGGGAAGCCAGTGACTGTTGAACAAACAGGCGGAGAGGGAGAGTTGCAGAATTCCTCTGAGGGCTCTGTCCCCGTTTGCCTGAGTTTCTCAGAGTTTCAAACTGTCAATGTTTGCTGTGTGTTTGTTTGAGTTGTTCTTGCCCCGTGTCACAAAGCCAAATGCCTTTGCTGTGTCTGTGTGTCTGTGTGTCTGTGTGTCTGTGGGCCTGCGCACATACGATGTGGGTGTGTGCTGGTGTGTGGGAGAGAGAGAGACACCCAGATCTGGCACGGCCTAAGAGTATTCTGTGTTTATAGTAAATACATAGCTGTATTTATATTTTAAACACTCGCTGCCCTCCAGCTTGTCAGGTCTCCATTCTGCTCCAGACAAATACAAACCCAAACGTAGACACAGCAGCCACTGTTCCTCTTTATATCACTCCATCTTTTTCCCATGCAACACACACACACGGCTCACGGTACAGTATTGACTGATCGTGGCCCCGGTGATGCCGTCAAATCTACACGGACGACGACGGCTTAGCAATGAAAATGAGGGAAAGCCTTCCATCTTTTCCCTTTACGCCACATTCCTGCATTTTGTGAGTCAACATGTGTGTTATCACCCCTTCCTGTGTACTGATTACTGAGGAAAGGGGGAGGGCGGAAGGGTCGGGAAGCAGGGCCAGAGTAATGGGCAGAAGAAAGAACAAATGCCATGCACTCTGCCTAACTCTCATTATTGCATATCTGAAATGCTGAAGCTGCTCTTAATTGTTCTTTGTGGTTCTGGACATTGCTGTGAGGGATGTACCCTGCCATTGAAGGACACACACAAACAGACACTCGCTCAGCACCGCTTAAGAACCTGTGTGAATTGAAGCGGGTTGCGTACATAGTCCTGGTAGGGGTTCGTACATGATACATGATTGCTGAATGGTGTCGAACAAAACGCAACGATTGCTTGCTGACATGAAGAACAGTGTGTTTACACTGATATTAATTGGGATCATTTTCTAGCGTGTGTGTGTGTGTGTGTGTCGAATTTCTTTCGGTGTATGTTTCGGGTGATAAGATAGCCAGAGGATCTGGGTCAAACAGGAGCATGAAACAACCCAGATTTGACACAGATCCGACCCACAGTATATGTGCACGTATGGGGGCGTGCACATGAACACACATTCTCACTCACACACGCTAACATGAATGCCCACACACATGAATTCATACAAGCCATTTCAAAGTGAAAGTGGTCAGTGAGCTATCATACCACACGCTTTTAACATGGTGTGACTGAATGGGTTCCTTTGTTTCTGATTGGATGATATAATGACTTTACATACTCTGAATTATAGACACACCCTGTTGCTATTACAACCAAGTGAAGGGAAAAAAGAGAGAGGGAGACTTGATCTCTGTGAAAAGGAGAGCGGGAGGGAAGGGGAGGGGAGAGAGGGAGATAGTGAGGTCAGACGTGTCCATATTTGGTAATACACAGTGATGCCCACTTTTTAATTATTTATTTATGTCTGTGCTTGATTCAGTTTGTTGCGTGCTTTCTGCTATCTCAGCAAATGTTACTGCTCAGGGAGCGGGACATAGTGACCTTTGACCTTTTGGTTTACATTTCTGATATTGCCATCCAGCCCCTAGCGTGAGAGAGTGTGCGATGTATTTATTTTTCAAGCCACGCTGCATGTTTAATGTTGTGCTCTTCGTGTATGTGATGCACAGCTGCTTAACGTGTAGGAATACACCCCGACGCATTCCTTTCATACTGACGCATAGCGGACGTACATCACACATTGTACAGAGAATGTGATTTTCCTATGTTTGTCAGTGGATGCCAGCCATGCCACAGGCCCCGTTATAATATCATGTGACTTCTTGGGGTAAACCTGCATAGGAATTGCCTTTGTCTGGTATGGTGAATGTGTAATTGTGTAATTAGATTGTGCTGCGTGTGTTGATGTCACCTATAGAGGCAATATTTGCATCAGGTCTTGTGCTTGTTAGTGTTGTTTAT
>OMOT01081529.1:0-23292 GCA_900312575.1 Acanthochaenus luetkenii
TCGCTCCTTAGGGAATATGAGTTCTTGTCACGAAAGTCACGTGGCAGTAATGCACTCGGAGATTTTCCAAGATATATCCAATCATCCTGTCATTGGAATAGGATGAATCTTTTTGTAGGAGCTTATGCTTACCGTATATTATCTGCGTTAGTGCAGATTAAAATAAGTGTGGCAAAGTACTTTCCTGTGCGATCAGAAATGATTTAAAGTGCTCATTAAACCATGGCATTAAACAGAAGCACAACCATGGCCTTTTTTAGTTTTTGTTCCCACTGTAATAAACTCCTGTCTAGCATAGGCAATGACATATCAGTGAAAGGGAAATGCCAATTAATGAAGCTAGTGGAGTTTAATTAGTGAAAAATTACTACTGTACCCATTGGCTCAAAACAAGGGAGAAGAATCCCTTGCCAAAGATTTGCCTGATTTTTCATACAAATGCATTTTTTATCCAGGAACCATTGTTTCAACTGTGTATAGTTTCAAACATAACCTAGTTATAATGTTAATGGATCCTAAGTCATTTATGCACTACTAAACACCAAACCAGTTACAACTTGACATTTACACTAACCCCTATGAAATCATAAGGCAGGTGTAATGGATATACAATTACAGAAATTCTCAATAAAAACATTTTGTTGGGCGAGACATTATTTAAAAGTTTCAGGGCATTTTCCCATGCAACAATCACATAGATATCGTATTTACCAATCTGTCATTTTAACAGAAAATCAGACTGTCCCTGGATCCACATGTAGGGTAGCCCTGCTGGCTTGGGATTGAACCTCGCCAGAAAAAGAAACGCTCCTGTGCCGCTCCTGTAAGGATGCCAATACAGACATTGCTCCATCCAATCCATGCAACAAACCAGTTCCAAGTTACACATTATGGTGATTGATGAGCCTGTGTTCAAGCTCCGGGAGAAATGTTCATTTCCATAAATGTAGTCTGAACTATACAAGGCCTGAGAAACCATATATTCTATATAGAGTGTAATTTCCCGTTATATTCTTCATGGGCTAGTTTGTTCTTGGTTTAGAAAAAAAGTATAGTTTTCTGGGCTTTTCACAGTTGACACCCAGAGCCTTTGAGAGTGTTTGTGAATTTCAAAGCATATCCATGTGTCTCCTAAAGGGACGGTATCCCCATATGTCCCTTCTTTGTCCCAGGTAACTCCTCCCCTTGGGTTTCCACTGCCAGATCCGACCTCATTATGAGCAAGGATGACATCATGCATGGCCGTCCCTCTCCCTGAGAGCCCAGTGTGGAACAGTGTTGCTAGGAACCCTGGAGAACCCTGGGGAGTTGGGCCCTGGGCCGTCCTGTCCACATCTGTTACTGATGGGGAGAACACGTTGAGCGCTAGTTATCAGAGATTTGCCAATTAAAGATATTAACTCCATGGTAATCACAAAGTTATTACAAAGACTGCTGAAACAAGAACACACAAATACTAAAGGCTATTCTGGGGAGAAAGAAGTGTAAGTAGAAATAAAGAATACATACCTCTTTATTTAATTAATTACTATCAGTAAATAATGAAGGAAGGAAAGTTAGAAAGGTCAAGGAGAAGGAGGGTTTTGATTCAGCAGTTCGTGAGCAGCTTTGTCACAGCCCAGCAATGTGCATACACACATCCAAGCTCCACCTGAAACACAAGCCAGTCTGTTTTAGCTTTCTCTGTTGTAGCCCTTCCCCAATTAGTTAAAGAGTGAAAAAGGCTTCACGCTCTCTCACGACAGGATCCCCAATGAAGACGCCCCTTGAGAAGTACCGGTACCCTAGTTCGTCACTCAAATGTAAATGAAATGAGACGGCATGATGCCAGCCTCTTCAGGACATTACTAGGAAGTGATTTTGAGGTGTGAATTTGAGGTGCAGTAGCTCAGGAGGTAAGAGTTCCCGCCCAGCAACCGCAAGGTCGAAGGTTGACGGTTGCTCCCGTTGAGCAGGTTTGGCGCCTTGCATGGCTGCCTCCGCCAAACGTTATGATGATATGTAAGTCGCTTTGGATAAAAGTGTCTGCTAAATGCCGTAATGTAATGTAAATAGAATCCTCAAGGTGCTTTGGTACACACACACATTGTTCTGTCTTTTCTTATTCATTACATTACATTACAGCATTTAGCAGACGCTTTTATCCAAAGCGACTTACACATTGCATTAAGCGACTTACATGTCATACCGTTGGCGGAGGCAGCCATGCAAGGTACCAACCTGCTCAACAGGAGCAATTCGGGGTTAGGTGTCTTGCTCAAGGACACTACGACAGATTGTTCCCGGGAGGAGCTGGACTCGAACCGCCGACCTTGCAGTTGCGGGGCGGGAACTCTACCTCCTGAGCTAATGCCGCCCATTATTCCACTCTTGATCATCATCTATTCAGGGTTGAAAGTGGATTGAAATTCTTGCCGGTACTACTACCCCAACCTTCATCTCATCTCATCTCAACTCAACTCAAACTTGATTTATAAAGCACATTTAAAAACAACTATGGTTGACCAAAGTGCTGTACAGTATAAGCACTAAAATACAAAAATAAAACATTAAAAACACAAATTACACAAATGATCAGGGTGTTTAGCTCATCATGACATGGAGGCCAATGAGAAAAGGTGACTTAACGATATCTAAAGTCTGGGCAGTCCTAATCTGCAGCGGTAGTCTATTCCACAGCTTAGGGCCAGCTACCTCAAAGGCTCGGTCACCTCTGGTTTTGAGCCTAGATTTAGGGACATCAAGAAGCAGCTGACTGCTTGACCTACGTGCTCTAGCTGGGCTTTGAACATGGAGGAGTTCAGCTAGATATGGAGGTGCCAGACCGTTCAAAACCTTCAAAACCAGTAGCAAGAGCTTAATAATCTATCCTGAAGCGGACAGGAAGCCAGTGTAGGGAAGACAGTACTGGTGTGATGTGTTCAAATTTCCTTTTTCCAATTGGAAGGCGAGCAGCAGCATTCTGCACTAACTGCAAACGCTGGAGTGAAGACTGGTCTAAGCCTACATACAGTGAATTGCAGTAGTCGAGCCTTGAGGTTATAAAAGCCCGAACAACCCTCTCTTTAGGAGGGAGATAGGCCTTGAGCTATGAGCCTTAACTGAATAAAAGCAGCTTTGACAACAGAACTAATTTGTTTATCAAATTTGAAGGCGCTGTCAAAAGTAAAACCAAGGCTTTTTGCAGCAGAAGCATTTTTGGAGGCTAGGTGGCCCAGAGCACCAGCAGAGTCATCCAAGAGAGCAGGATGTCTAAATATAATAACCTCCGTCTTGTTGTCATTTAAGTTTAGGAAGTTAAGATCCATCCAAGTTTTTATGTCCTTGAGACAGGCTAATAGAGGCAGCAGAGAGTTCTTGCATTTTGATTTGAAAGGTAGATAAATCTGAACATCATCTGCATAGCAATGGAAAGCGACATTATGCTTCCGGAGAATGGCAGCATATATAAAGGAAATAAAATGGGGGCCAAAATAGAGCCTTGGGGGACACCACAAGTGAATGGGGCCGTATCTGAGGAGTAATCCCCGAGATGGATAGAGAAGCTCCTGTCTGACATGTATGATCGAAACCACTCTAGGGCAGCACCTTTAATGCCTACACACTGTTCCAAACAAGATAAAAGGATCCCATGATCCACAGTGTCAAAGGCAGCGATCAAATCTAAAAGTACTAAAATAGCGGAGTCCCCTTAATCCACGGTTACTATAAGATCATTAAACACGTTTCAGTGCTATGTCGGGGTTTAAAACCAGACTCAAACTTTTCACAGATGCCATTTTTATCTAAAAATGTTTGTAATTGAATGAGAACAACTTTCTCCAGCACTTTAGACAAAAAGGCAGTTTGGAGATAGGCCTAAAGTTAAAAAGAACAGAGGGATCTAGATTTGCTGGACTACAGCATTGCTTCATATTGTTCTCCTCCCGCCCCCATCTTCATGCATCCCTGAACACACACATCCAATATTCCATTACTTCCTCTGCCTGGCTGGCAGCAACTGCATGTTGTCTTGGGTAGCAATTGAGGCTTTCTATGAGTTTGACATTATCATGATGTCATGGGCCTTTGCACTAACATGGGTCTTCTTGAGTTCAGTCAGAACATCTGCCATCACAGCAAGACTTTTCAGGAAGTTGGAGCACAACAGCAGACCTCTGAATTTGAGGACACTCCCATACCTGCTGGTTGGGTTGAGGACACTCCCATACCTGCTGGTTGGGTTGAGGGCACTCCCATACCTGCTGGTTGGGTTGAGGGCACTCCCATACCTGCTGGATGGGTTGAGGGCACTCCCATACCTGCTGGATGGGTTGAGGACACTCCCATACCTGCTGGTTGGGTTGAGGGCACTCCCATACCTGCTGGATGGGTTGAGGGCACTCCCATACCTGCTGGATGGGTTGAGGACACTCCCATACCTGCTGGTTGGGTTGAGGGCACTCCCATACCTGCTGGATGGGTTGAGGGCACTCCCATACCTGCTGGTTGGGTTGAGGGCACTCCCATACCTGCTGGTTGGGTTGAGGGCACTCCCATACCTGCTGGTTGGGTTGAGGGCACTCCCAT
Organism: Acanthochaenus luetkenii; assembly: GCA_900312575.1. Lineage (NCBI taxonomy): Eukaryota > Metazoa > Chordata > Actinopteri > Beryciformes > Stephanoberycidae > Acanthochaenus > Acanthochaenus luetkenii. The sequence continues at coordinate 4,570 of OMOT01081529.1, forward strand.
ACCTGCTGGTTGGGTTGAGGGTGAATTTTGAACTCCCTGGGTGTCATTCTTCTAACTTTAACCACATTCTCAGTTTCTGCATCTCTCTCCTTTCTCTTAAACATTTGAAGAATTGTTCTTTGCATTCTGCTAGTAATCACGCACGGCATTCTTCAACAAAAGTATGTCACTTTGATGTTTTTCCCTCCTTTTGTGAAAAAGAAAAAGAATGACGATGTTCAATTTTGATGGAATCATTTATTATTCGTTCTTTCCCACCGCCAGGTGCAAATGACATCAATGAAGTGTGTGTGGCTTGGTCGTGAAAAGTATGGGAACAATAAATCAAACGCACCCTTCTAGCACTGCATGTGTGTTTACGGAAGTAGCAGTTGCGCACCCTTGATATGCCAGGCTACTAGCGTTTAGCTGAGTAGCTTGTTGTATAAAATTGAACATCATGAAAGATCATGACATATTTTCTCTGTTATTTTACTTGGGAGGTTTTTGCCCGCCAACACCCTCTAGATGCAAAGCACGCGACATCAGAGCGCTGACAGCCAGCCACCATTAGCGAGGCTGCGCTCTTCCTAATCCCGAACGTTACAGCACGGGTCAAAACCCCACAGGTCTGACATGGGACTGGGGCTATTTAGAAGAAAACCACCGTTGTTTATGCTGACCTAACGTTCGCTGATGTCTTTTCTCGTTGGAGATGTGATTGTGCGGCTTGTATGTGGGTTTTAGCTGGCAGTTGCTGTGTCCTTTTTTGGCTGGTATTCCGTGGTACGGAGTACCGGCCCGTACCTGCCCACTTTCACCACTGCATCTATTGGAGTCCATTTTGGAGTGGCGTACCAGTGGCACACAGTACTTATTCCATAGCTCCTGTATGATTCAATAAAATGGCAAGATTAACATTGATGGAAGTTCTCACATATCCTGCTGAGTTCTTGGCAGCCTGGAAGAGACTGTTTGCCTAGTCGTGACTCTGAACCATAATGCCCCCTCGGGTTCAGCACCTGGGATAGGAGCGAAAGGTTGACTATAAAATATGCATGTCACACCAGGGGCTGAGGTGGTGTAAGAGGGTGTGTGTCTGTGTGTTGGATGGTGGGGGTTTACTTGGGAACTGGAGAGATGGAGTCTAGATTGGAGAACGTCCTGAAATGAGATTTACGCGGTGACACTTTTATTACGAGAGCAAGAGTGCATCTACTTCTGTTTCCGAATAGGCTGTAAAGGCAACTAGCGCACCCTACCGGAAGAAGAACATCAAATAAGCGTTCTCATCAGAAGAGGACGGTTTAGAGTGCAAGTTATGTGCTTCACATAATACACCATCTGGTTTAGGTAAAAATGGGAACAAAGTGTTTCACCTGGTTCTTCATTGATTTGAACTGCAAGAAAAAGGAACTTAAATGTTCAATGTCAAATCTAGTGATACAGTGATAATGTGCATTCTTGAAAATGAAGTAAAAAGCGTTGCAGGAGGAAATGAAGCAATATACAGTTTTTCAGTGTGTCTGTGCGTTATCACATTAGCAATTGGGAGTATAATATAATATAATATTTTCAGTGTTGATTATTGGATGACAAAATGTGCAGCTGCAGCTCAGTCAGCAGAATATATTAGATGTTCCATTATTTAACCAATTTATTCTATTGTATCACTGATCCTATGCCAGAGAACCCAATCTTTCAACTCAATTATAGACATGCAAGTATTCATCTATACAGATGGAATCATCGGATGGTGGTTTGAGATAATGTCACCTCTCTGCACTGCCAACCGATTCTTTGGTTGCTAGGAGACAACGCTATAGTGCCTAAGGTTTTCAGAGATATTATCATGTATAATATTTTTTCATTCCAGGAGCTCCTGCTAAAAAGTGAGAAGGTTTGATTTTAAATATCAGCCAAAGGGAGCCGGCTAACATGTGAGAATGCTAATGGGAGGCATTTAAGCATTTAAGCACAACGATATTGTTCAGCCAAAGGTGTTACAGCAGATGTGAGGAAAATGCACCTACTATGCAAACAGTATTTTCTAGTACTTTGGCAATGAGATAGATTACAAAAGCAACCAGAGAACACAATGAGTGCATGATCATACCCAGTAAGACAAAAGGGTGGGCATGTTTATCTTTCTGACTGTCAGTGGGTCATTGTAAATGACTTACAAATCTCCACCAGAGGGGGGCAGTAAGGTTCTGTCTCAGGTTGCTACCATCGCCCTCTCCTTGGCTATTTGTCTGTTGTTCTTTTCCCTCCTGCTTCTTTCCTCATCCTGTCTCATTTATCTGCCTCCACACTCAAATTAAGTTCCCACCGCAGGAGAGTGAAAACAGACCGGGCAGTCCGCTGGAGAAGATCACCACTACTAATACTGGTGTATTTTCATATAAGGGCTCCATTCAAGACAAAACAAACCCCCAAAAAGAATAATTGATACATGTCCATAATGTATCGCCATTTCAATTTCATTTATGAAGATTAATGCCGTTTGTCCACCAGTCGTTTCAGTCCAGGCTTCTTTTTTCTTATTTTCAACGGAAATAGAAACTTAAAGCTTAACATGTTTTTGCAATCAGATCACAGAGAGAAAGCAGTTCATAATAGTTACACTTAGAAAAATATGGGCTTTCAATAGTCACTTAGGAGCCACAGGAGCCAAGTACTCACAAGAAGAGCACGACCTTGCGCTAGATTAACTGCCTTGTAGAGAATATAGCAACTAGCATGAAGTTGCATCAAATAACTTAGCGATTTACAAAATTATTTTGCAGGAATAACATCGCAATCAACTTCCATTACGATGACCTTTATTCCAATTCAATATAACCACATAACGTTTGACATTATGAAGAAAAACCAATTCAATGCTCGAATTTTCCTCCATGAACCACCTGCTACCATCGACTGTAGTTTGTTGATCGCATCAGAGCTGGTCAATTTACTTTTGCATAGAATGCTAACAATCTTGAGTGTTGACGTCTCCGTTACTTCTTCTAGCCAGGAGTTGTTCCACTGAGCGTGTCTGTCTTTTTTGTCCCCATGATCGACTCTGGCTGCAGCCTGGAATGCTCATCCCGCCTCTCGTTGTTCAGCCAAGTCGCCAGCCTCTTCCAAAGCCAACTGCGTTAGCCAGCACACTAGCTTTAAACAAACCCATTGTTCACCAGCAAGCTATCCCTATCTAATGCCACTGCAAGGCACTTATGCATATACTACATTTTAGCCTATCTGGACATGTGTTTGTTATCAGTAATTTCTTGGATAGCTTGCTTTGATGCCAAGCTAAAGCCCAGCCAACTAACACGTTAGTTAGATGACTGCCTAGCTTGTTAGTTTATTTAAATGAAATTAATTCAGTTATTAATTCAATTATTAATTAGATTATGAAAACAGGGTGCATATTGTTTATGTGCATTATATTTGTCAAGGTAATTATGCTCATGCTAGCTCCATTGCTGGGTCACAGTCTAATCATGTTTTCCAGCCTCCTTACAGACTAATGGTCTGTAGTGCCTCCAAGGCTGGACTGTCAGATTCCTGGACTGCTGATACGATTCACTACTTTTCTAAGTACTGGTTTGTCAAGACAGCCTCCGAGGCGGATATGAAACCATACTGCTTACTGTGTTGGTTTGCATTGCACCCTCCTTCCAAGCTGGTTTGTCAGATATAACCTGAGCGGCTGATATGAAATGATACTTTACTGCTCTAGTTCAAAGTGCACCCTCAAGCTCCTTCTAGGCTGGTTTTTCAGAATCGGCCTCAGAGGCTGATATGAAACAATACTATTTAATGCACTGGTTTACACCGCATGCTCCTTCCAGACAAACAATATGCACCCTCTCTTTATAATGTGTGCGTCGTTTGAGGGGCTAACTTTAATGAATTGAAATAAATTAAAGGGAAATGCCAACCATTTTCAGTAGTAAAATGTCTTTCTCTATGCTTCAGGGAGTACTGAGATCATCAGGTTCCAGAGCCAGAATTGTCAGGTCACATAAGCAGCTTACATACCTCGGATGCTAATTTGGCATGCCCTCTTTTGAGTACAATCCAATGTCAATGGAGATCCAATCTAAGACCCGGACCATGTTTGAAGTTTATTTGAGTGTCCCCATTTGGATGAACCCAAGTGTTGAACTCCCATTAACATTTCATTGTACTGAAAAGAGGTAGAATGGATAATGCCATTAATATTTTTTTAACTTAAAGTTGTTCATTTTGGGTCTTTCTAGAAAGCCTGGTATAACATTAGGATGACTGTTGGTTCATTTATACTGCATAGCCTGTTTCTTCTTTTTCTATGACATAGCACTGCTATGAGCAAAGCCTTCTTGGTGTTTTCTCCTTACTGTACTTCTGCCACACCCACTGATTTGATGGAGAAGAGAGGTGGACTGCTCAATGGAAGCTTTAGATTTAAAACTATTGCAGACAGTTACTATGCTATATGCAACCTCTGTGAAAGCGTGTTCCAAGTGCCAGTCAACAGAGTCAGTGTCAGACTATAATTCAAGAATGAGCAAATTGCTCTATGCCCATATATTAAACAAAATAAAAATATGTGTATCAGTGTGGTGTTCTTTTTTGTTTTTCATGTAATTTTAACATTCGATTAAATATGAGATGAATCACAATTAATTACAGAAATGTTAATCTAACACAGTTGGCTTGGGAAGTTCAAGTTCATTTATTTATATAGCCCTTTATCACAAGCATGTCTCAAAGGCTTCCGGTGTGAGCACAGGCGAGATGGCTGCATAGACTACATCGCTGCAATCCCTTAATCCAAACCATGGTCAAATTAAACGAAACAAATTATTATAGCATATGAACCCTATAGTAATGTGGCTGTTGGTGGTGGTGTTGGAAGATCCAGGTATTGGTATTATCATTAGTATTGGAATCATTGTAATTGCTACCGCTATTAGTAGTAGTATTGTTGCTATCATTATGATTATTATGGTGGTGGTGATGATGGTAATGAGGGAAATGGGTGGGGCAATGTGGGGTGGCGGGGAGGTGGGCTGTGTTACGCAATAATGTATGTTGTAAAATATGTTAAGTTTTTACGCAGGTATGGCCATCTCTCAACATCTTCCTGCAGGAGTATGTTGTCCCACTTTGCAGGAATTGCCACTATATCCACATTTCCTGTTCCATTGACACCAATGCACTAGACACTGCAGTCTCTTGAGTCCTGTCATCATCACTCTTCTCTTTGAGGCTGTCCTTCTCTTGTTTTGTGAAATGAGCATGCTGGGATGCTTCAGTGCACAAACTTCACATGTCAATCAATCAATCAAGTTTTATTTATATAGCCCTTTTATACAAGCATGTCTCAAAGGGCTTTACATTGCATCATATACATAGTACATCACATCATATACATAGTACATCACATCATATACCACATTACACACAAACACATATATTTGCATGTCTTGGACTGTGGGAGGAAACCGGAGCACCCGGAGGAAACCCACGCGAACACGGGGAGCACATGCAAACTCCACACAGAAAGGGCCAGGCGAGATTTGAACCCACAACCTTCTTGCTGTGATGTCATCTTCCTTTTGCAATCTTAAATATTGTCCTTTAAGCAGGCATCCAAAGCAAAGTCCTTGAGTCTGCAGAAACGGAATTCTGTCTTTTTGTGGTTGTTTCTTTATTTTGGTGCACACGTCCAAAGAGAGACTCTTCTCACAGAATATACAAGGCCTCTTTTGCCACCTTTTGTTGACGAAGAGTCTCCTGATTTGTCTGCTGTGGCAGGGGTGACACTGGTAACGAAGGCAGCACTACTCTTGGTATTGCTTTTCTTGATGGGTTTCACTGCAATGGCTTTGACTTTCCCTTTTCCCTCTGTGGCTCCAGTGACATCCTGAATATCTCTGAATTGCTCCAGAGCAACCTTTGCTTGCCTGTCTATGAAATTCACTAAATCAGTGAATCTGGCTGTCCTACCTATTCTCTGTCAGATGTCTATGATGTAGATCTCCACCTTTCTCTGATCTTGTATGGGAGTTTTGAAATTACAACCCGCATGTTTGTGGGATTGTCCATTTCATCCATGTATTCAATGTCTTCCATGGTATTTCGACATCCGATCAGAAAGAGAAGGTGTGCAGTGATTTGGTATCTTCAGATTTAATCTGAGGCCATTGCTAAGCTTTGTTTATATAGGCAGTAGCTATCTTGAGCTCATTTCCATAATGGTTTCGCAGCAGATCCATGGCCTCTGTAACCTCTGTCCGGGCTCATATGCTGGCAACTCCTGATTAGATCCCTAGGTTTGACTTTGGTGAATTGTTCTAGGAAATATAACCGATCTCTGCTGTTTTCAGCCTTGCTGTCGATAGAATGGCCAAAAGCTCTGAAATTATTTAAACTCTAAAATATCTCTTTATGGAAGACAAAGACCTTGATCCTGGCACTGAATACAGCGGTGGCGGTTTACAATTCTAGTGGACATCTTTGGTAACTGCACTCTCTTGTAAATGTTCGTCAGCCAGATTCATTTAGAATATTCAAATGTTGAATTCATGAGCGCATCCGTTTTACTTAGGTGAGCAACCCTTTTCCAGTTATATTCCGTTTTCTTTAGGCAATAACAACAGCAACGTTGGCCATTACATGGCATCCGTGAGGAATAATTTTTGACTTGATGTAGTGGCGCTTCCGTGAAGGCATCTTTGATTGAACAAATTAATGAAACAATAGACAAAAATAAAATGCACTGATAATTACTGACTTTTTTTACTTACTTTACTTACTTTACTTTTTTTTCACATTTACATTACTGTACGGTCAAAAACTGTAGCACACGAGGCTCCTCAAGATTCCATGTTCGTCTTCTTTATCATCTAGCTTGCAAAACGTCCCTATATAACAAACAATGCACTGTGGGCACGACAAATACTTAAAGCAATACTGTCCTAATTCAGAAATGTAACCAAATGTGAATAAATTACAATGAACTTATTTTACACTCACCGGCCACTTTATTGGGGACTAAAGATGTAAATTAGCCTCTTGGCTAACTCTGACACATTTACACTGAAGTGTGAACTAAAACGTTGATTGATGTGTACTGTCCCTACCAAATAAATCTTAATGCTGTTTAACAAAAACCAATTTCTTGCTTGGGTTTGGCCCCGACTGAGATAATGCAAAATAATTGTCCTTCTCACCATGCAAAGCTCAGTATTAAAGTGGATGTCCAACGTTATGTCTTTTTACTGAACAGATTCAGAGGCAGAGGATGCAGCCGACGAACAGCGGCTGACAACTCTTCCAAGGACCTGGAGAATGTGCACCATGATGTGCTCCTGGTGCTGGAGCTCAAGGGCGAGCGAGCGTTGTATGCAGCCTTTCTCTGGTTCCTTCCCACGTTTCCCTCGCTGCTTAGCTAGATGTTGGCCCCTCTTCCCTGTCCGCTGGCAGGACACATAAAAGACAGGTATCAGTTTTGCACGCGTATAACAATTAGCCTTCACTCACGCTCAGGATGAGGCCAGAGGAACGAATGTCCCTCTGTTCCAATTCCGTCTCCATCTTGGATTCCTGCTCTCCAGCCATTCTCCTCGCCAACTCTAGTGCGCTGGTTTTAACCCTGTAACCAGCCAATCAGCACATCCTGCTGGAGGGCTCACCCTGAATGGGCCAATCACGTTCCACCTCGTCCCGACGATTCAATCAGGCGGAGTGACACCTCGGAGGGAGTGAAACATTATACCCCTCCACTCGAGTCCAGTCAACAGGTAAATCTCTCATAAATGTCCCATGTCACAGGTAAGTCCATACTTAGAGTCTCTGCATTATTTAATTGCATACCCACAGTTCACTCATGTTTGTTACCAACCCAGTCCAACATTGGTTCCCGACATTTCAATGTACAGTTACATATCCCTAGTGGTGACATGATGCACACCCCTATGTAGAGGTAATGTACATGGACACTGGTCAGAACTGTGCAAGCAGGGTAGATGGAGGTCACATGTGTACAGATATATACGACATTATAATACCAATACAATACAATACCCAATCATGTACAACTATTTGTACTGGAATATGTACAAGTAATTTGCATGGACACATATCGAAACTGTGCAAGTGTAAATGTACCAGGTAATCCAGTGCATTAGAAACAGAGAAAACAATCCAGAGCAACCAGCCTTCATCACCCTCCTAATTGACTGAGGTTTGGGCCTTTGTGGCAGGAGTCATTGTGTAGCCAAATGGCAGCTGGCATGAAGGAGCGCTTGAAGTGCTCCATGGTATGCCTTGAGGGGATGAGCCAGAGGCTATGGGGGCTCGATAGCTGCCTCAGGGCATCGTAGAAGGGATGGGCGGGAGTTCACTTTTGACCTCATCCTCCTGTCTGTCACTGCCTATAGGCTGTCCATGATATTGTTAGCCTTTTTTGAGCATTTTGTTCAGCCTGCTGGCATCCAACACCTTCATGCTACTTCCCTATCAAGTGTTCTGAAACTAATAAAACCTACCTTTTCAAATAGGTTAAAATGTTTTAAGTTGTTAAAAAGTTGTTACAATATTTAGGAGCTATTTTTAGGAGTATTTAGGAGTTGAAGGTATGTTATAAGATATTTTGTAACTTCTCTCCTGAATTCAAGGGTTAAACTGTTACTTATTTTACCTTATATACATAATCTAATTGTGTAGGTATCACTTGTGATTCCCACATATCTTGCTCTCATGGTCTCTTTCTTCAAAATCATCCTTGTTTCATCCTTCTGTCAAAAGGGGGAGATACATCACTCATATTCTAGTTACAAGAATAGAATATAGGCAATTGATTTTAAAAAATGACTCCAATCAATTTATGTAATATTTGAAATAAATGTGGCCACAAAACTCTGTTGAATGCCTACAGTAAGTGGCAAAGGGAAAAATAGCATATGAGCACTTTCAAATCTATATTTGTTAAAGGACTATTCCGACCTTTTGGGAGTTTTGCCGATTGGTCACCTCTGTGAGTCCAGTAGATAGCTCTGTTCAGTGTGCATGTTAACGCTTACATATATATGCATACAATAGCATTATCTAAAATATGAAGATAGACCTTTTAGTAATCCAAAGTTGGTATTGGTTTGTATTCTCTGACCTGTAGATTCCTAACTTCTTCAATCTTCATCATTAGTGATGTCCATTACAAATCAACAAAACGTAGCTGTCTGGCTAACTTCACTCACTGCGCATGTACACAAATGTTATCTTCAAAGTCTTGTCTATTTTACTCATCCCCTAAACAAGCCTGACAGGTTTAGACGCATCATTAAAATGAACTAATCATCCAGGCTTAGAGTTTCTACAAGTTGTTATTTTTTCACTTTAAGGATAATACTAGTCACCTACAATTACTTAACATGCTATATGCACAAGTGTTACCATGTGCACCAGACAGAACTATCAATCAGATACACAGATGATTTTGGTGGCAATCCTCTCGTCATATATTGGGTCAAACTCCTCAAAAGTCAGTGTAGTCCTTTATGGCATCCTAAAGACTCAACAACAAACATACTGAACAGAGCCAAGATCAGGGTCTGGTTGTAGTCATTATTACTTTGCCACTTCTGACATTCTTAATTTTCACAATCTCTTGCTAACTTTCAAATCCTTCTTTTCCTCTCCTCCGCCTACACTTATCTCAGATCTGCATCTCCTCTCAGTACTCCCACTTGTTCTCCTGTGCTCGTATGCTCTTTCTCTCTGTTTTGCCTTCTTTCTTCATTCTTTTGTCTGCTCACCTCCTTCCCTCAGGCTACTCTGGCCTGCAGAATCTTGGGTTTTGCACAGGAGTGATGGTGATGTATTCTGTCTTTCTCTGTCCTCCCCTCCACTCTCTCAGCTCAGCCCTGGGGACAGAGTTTTCTCTCTTCAGGGGGAAAAATGAATTTTGACTTAGTGGACGGGTTGTGCTCTGTGGCCTGGTTGTGAAGTCTGAATCCATGGAGGTCAGTGGAATCAAAGTGGATTTTTATATTTTCAACCCGCATCACACCCCATGTGTCTATCTGTCAGTTCCTATGCACATAGGGAGTGATCTACTAAGATCACAAATAAAGGGTAGTAATTTGCGTGTGCATTCTAAAAGTACTAACCTGATAAGGCGTGTTATTTTGCACATTTGAAAGACACAGTCCTCAGTGCGCGCTGTTTGTAGATCAGTTTGTAAATTTATTTGCGCGTGCTATAAGTTTGCACACGTTTTTGCACACGCAAACCTTAGTAGATCAGGCCCATAGAGTAGTGTGAGAAGACAGATCAGACATGACATTGTATTTTATATTATATATTATATCACATAATTGTGATTGGGGGAACTACAGGAGGCTGGATTGTTTATAGCAGGTGCTAATGAATTTTGACAAACAATAACACATAATATTACTACACAAAAACTAGATTCAATTACCACAGGCTAACAGGCTACATAATTAAAATACATGAATAAACTTTTAAATGGCCCGTGAGTCCAGTAGCCAGGTAGGTTATACAAACAAAATACAATAGTTAAAACTACAATACAGTAAAAGACAATCTCACACTATTTTCCTTCAATACTAATGATGCCACGTGAATAAACTTCAGTGAAATTGCCTCCATAATACTAGGATTCCTAGCGCGTCTCACAGCTGCGATAGAGTCATGTGAGAGATTCATGCTGCATTTATCAAAACGTGGAAATGTGGGACTCTTGCGGATACTTACTGTATTGCTGCATTCTCTCGGACATTGGGTTTTGTTTCGTTACCGACATGAGAGTCATGCTGCATTCATTGAAACTCAGACATTTGTTTCTTTTGTGGATACGTATATAGTATTGCTGCCTTCTCTTGAAAATGTGTTTTTTGTTTAACACACTAAAATGCACGAGCGTATTGTATTTCAGGGCGCGCTATGGAGGTGCTATGCCTCGTCTAGGGGGAGTTCAAGCACACCCAAGCCCCTTCCTGGAGCTGCCACTGTAATCAAGTTTTAAGTTCTATAACAGGGGTTCATTGGACCTAATCCCCCTGCATAAATGGGCCAGTTAGTGATGTGTAAAAGCCAGCCTCAGACAGTACACCTTAGCATGCAACAGCACAAAATGTTATTTGGCTCCGAGCTATGAATCCAATAAATCCAGATTCCAATGAATCCAGAATTGGGCCTATATATGAATGCTCTCCTTGGATAATGGCACAAGGTTTAGTAATATAATATCCTGTGTATTGATAAATGCTTCTCGCTTTTATGTGTGTGGTTGATTGTATTAGTGTGAATATCACTGGTAATTGTGATTTTTCATACCTTGGACCGCCAACATCGATGGATTTGCTGTTATTTTTTAACCACTTGTGTTGACACACTTACACAATTTGTGATGCCGGGTGGGATATCACACTACCAAGAGGCTCAGCCTGTAGCAGCCAGTGCACCCTTCTTTGCTGTGGCTTGCTGGGGAGGCGGCATCAATTCACAGGGGGCCAACAGACTGAACAAGCTGGTGAAGAAGGCCAACTCTGTTGTAGGAGTCCAACTGGACGGTCTGGAGGTAGTGGCAGAGAGGAGGATGAGGGGGAAGATCAACACCATCCTGGAGAACCCCTCACCTCCTCAGCCACAGGCTCATCCTTCCACGTTGCAGGACGGAGTGCCTTAGGCGTTCCTTTGTGCTGGCAGCCATTAACACGGTCAACACACGACCCCCCCACAACCCCACCACCAACACCCACACCCCAACTGCACAATAACTGGACCATCCCCCTTAGACCCCCCTCCCACCAACCTGCACTATGTTGCACATATCTGTACTATATCCTTGGACTCAATCTGTCACAGAAGCACATGACTAATGTTCAACACCACTAGGCACTATCTTTTTTTTATAGTTTTGGTTTTGTATAGTTGTATTATTTATTTTACCTTCTATTACATCTACTTATTATTTATTACCTGTATTTTATTATCTTTCCCTATTTCTGGCATTGTTCTTCCAATTGCTGCTATGACACCTGCATTTCCCCCTAGGGGATCAATAAAGGGCAATCAAGTAAAGTAAAATGGTGCTGTAGTACAGTAGTAATGGAAACATACTGGTATACCTACTCCAGTCAGTCCCCATTGGCTCCAGGCCTCATTAAGGCTGCTGAGGGCTCAATGGCCTGTCACATTGCATCTCTCTGCTCATTTATCTGTGGACGACCATTGTTGCACGTGTGTGTGTGTGTGTGTGTGTAATTGTGTGTGTGTGTGAGTGTGAGAGAGAGAGAGAGAGAGAGAGAGAGAGAGAGAGAGATGGTGTGTTATGGTTACTGTGGGTCAGTGAGCTAGAGATGTTCATTCTCTATCTTTATTTACCATGTTCTTGCATCTCTTGTGTCAGATACTGTATGAGTTTACTCCGGAGTTGCCCAGGATGTGAGGCGCCAGGCGAGTATGGGGATACTCACAAGCCCCCGGCTGAGCGCAGCTACGTTGGAGTTCACCCCGGTGGACAAGAGGGTTGCCTCCCTGCGCCTAAAGGTTGCGGGGGGGAAACTCTGACTGTTGTCTGTGCTTATGCACAGAACAGCAGTTCAGAGTATTCTGCCTTCTTGGAGACCCTGAATGGAGTCCTTCATGGGGCTTCTGTAGGGGACTCCGTAGTCCTCCTGGGAGACTTCAACGCACACGTGGGCAATGATGGGGATACTTGGAGGGGCGCGATTGGGAGGAACGGCCTACCTGATCTAAACCTGAGTGGTGGCTTGTTATTGGACTTCTGTGCTAGTCATGGATTGTCCATAACGAACACCATGTTCATGCATAAGGATGCTCATAAGTGTACATGGTACCAGAGCACCATAGACCGAAGGTCGACCATTGATTTTGTTATCGTATCATCTGATCTGAGGCCGCATGTATTGGATACTCGGGTGAAGAGAGGGGCGGAGCTGTCAGCTGATCACCATCTGGTGGTGAGTTGGGTCGGCTGGCCAGGGAAGCCTCTGGACAGGCCCGGTAAGCCCAAACGTATAGTGCGGGTGAACTGGGAACGTCTGGAGGAGGCCCCTGTCCGGGAAACCTTCAACTCTTCCTCCGACGGAGCTTCTCTGACCCTGTGGAGGTTGGGGGCATTGAACCAGAGTGATCAATGTTCAAAGCCTCCATTGCTGAACCTGCGGCTGGGAGCTGTGGTCTAAAGTCTAAAATATCCTGGTGGACAACGGTGGTCAGGGAAGCTGTCCGACTGAAGAAGCAGGCCTTCCAGGATGTGCTATCCTATGCTATAGGAGTTTGGAGAAGCCACGGAGAAGGACTTTAGGTTGGCACCAAAGCGCTTCTGGAAAATCGTCCGGCACCTCAGGAGGGGAAAGCGGGGAACCATCCAAGCTGTGTACAGCAAGGATGGGACGCTGCTGACCTCAACTGGGGATGTAATCAGGCGGTGGAAGGAATACTTTGGGGAACTCCTGAACCTGACTAACTCTATGGCAGAGGAAGAGCTGGAGGCTGATGGGGGATCAACATCCATTTCCCTGGCGGAAGTCACTAAGGCAGTTAAACAACTCCATAGTGGCAAAGCCCCAGAGATTGATGAGATTCGTCCAGAAATGCTGAAGGCTCTGGGTGTTGAGGGGCTGTCATGGTTGATACGTCTTTTCAACATTGCGTGGAAGTCCGAGACAGTGCCAAAGGATGTTGGGAATTATTGGAAATGTTGATATATTTGGTTTTGATACTTTACCTCGAACATGCATGCAAATACGGATCCAAGTACTTTTTTTCTTTTGATTGGTCCTTGAAAAAGTGCTTCAATCTAATGTTCTTAAAGAAACAAAATACTTTGATTTTAGTCTCTAATACACAGGAATATACAATAGGCCTTTAGAGAGTACATTTATGTCAAGATTTGATAATACATTTACGGTCCCTCTGGGCTGGTGAATAGCTCTGGTGCACCATCACAGTCACATATACTGTATAATGTTCTTTTAGCAATGTATTTCTGTTGGTATTCAATGTTTGTTTAGCAGAAAACAGAAAATGAATATGGCTCATCTGTGTTGGAAAATATGCACACCATGCCTGGGAAAAGTATTCACTGTTCAGTGTTTCTGAGCAGAGGTGCAATGGAGTGGAGCAGTGCATGTTTTAGTGGCATTGCCTATCGCCTATCACAAGCACAAGTTGGCTGGTAAGCAAAACAAATATGAGAGATAGTGAAAGAGAGAGAGCAGATTCTGAGTTTGGGTGAGGTGGAAGGACAGCAGAGAGAAATAATGTGAAATGTGGCAAGAAGTGAGAGACATTGCAAATGGCTCTGCAAAAAGGAAGAACTACATTGTTCTGCTATATGATTCAATGAGATTAAACAAATGCCGTAAGGCTCCTAGAGTAGGGGCTTTTAGAGTTCAACTTGAAACAGATGTGTAATCTGCACTATAGTGCCTCTTTTAATATGTCACATCTGCCACCTAAAATATCATGGCCATTTTGAACTGAACAGCATTGGACACGCATGAGTTGCATGGAAACAGAAATTACTGTCAGATTAGTGTTATTAAGACTCTTGGCTGTGGTTGCTCTTGTTTAGTGTGTGGCCAGAATTTGTGGCAAATTGACCTTATTGATCGGAATTGATGCCACACTGATCAATGAGAATTTATTGAGATTGGAGTTTTTGAACTGTCCCACAGCTTTCTCATCTCAAGTATATATTGCCATTGTAATGAATAAATCCCCTATCTTGCATATATTCTGCACAATTATATAGTGGTTTGCCATAATGCATTAATATTTTATTGTGTATTAGTACTAGCCACTTCAGCCTATTAATTCCCAGATACAGGGAAGTAGAACAGAATAGGTATAACTTCACACAAAGTCCTATCAATATACTTCCGGTATACTTCCTTATTTTTCTGTTAACAAACGTAACTTAATTTCAGCATGTCTACAAAAAAGATCACTCCACAAGTATAGCTTTAATGCAGATGACTGATCAGTGGCTGAGTGATATAGACAGGAAAAGGATTGCAGGTGCTGTGCTACTTGATTTTAGTGCTGCATTTGATTTAATAGACCATGGGATGATTTTAATGAAACTTGCTGCTTATGGCCTTAATAATTTGACCCTTAATTGGACGAGGAGCTACTTATCAAACAGAAGATGTTAATGGTAGTTTTTCTACTGTAAGGACAGTGTGGTGTTCCCCAGGGAAGTTGTTTGGGCCCATTGCTCTACTCTATTTTTACCAATGATATTTTGAGTAATGCTAGCTTAGCTATGTTTGCCGATGATTCTACAGCGTATATGTCATCAAACAGTGTGGATGAGTTAAATGTTCTCATGGAAAATAATGTGAAATGAATTTTGGACTGGGTAACCAAGAACAACCTAGTTTTGAATGTATGCAGACGGAGGGAGTATAGGAGAGGAGAGGTGAAAGAGAGGCGGTACGTGCCACTATATACCACGCTGCTGCCTATATATAGACTTCCGCCACAATCACGGACAGAGAGCCTAACCATGCATTAAGATGTCAACCAATTAAGCATATCTATCAAGGGCAGCTGCATGGAACAAGTTACTGAGGCTAAACTTCTAGGAGTCATTCTTGATAAACAACCGTTTTGGCAGAATCACATGGACAAAATAATTGGAAAAATTGGTAGAGGGATATCTATGATAAGAAGATACTCCTCTGTCCTTACACCAACTACCATCTTACAAATTATACCTTGGTTTTATCACACCTTGACTACTGGCCAGCAATCTGGTCAAGTGCAGCAAAACAGGAACTAAACAAGCTTCAGATAGTGAAGAATAGAGCAGAAAGGTATCAACCAAATGCACCGTGATCTTGCCTGGTTGAAAGTGGAGGACAGATTAACATGCAGTCTTCTAACGTTACTCAGGAATATAGTTGTGTCAAATCAACCCTACTGCCTGTACTCAAGAATAACTTTTTCCCAGGATAAACATGAACATGGAACAAGATCAGTTAGCAGGGGTCATGTTACAATTCCTCAACCTAGAACAAATGCAATGAAAATAACTGCTATATATAGGGCCATTTTACAGTGGAATAGCTCAATGTGCAGTAATTAGCCTTTAGCCTTTCCCCTCAAAGTAGGAATTGTACTTACACCCTCAACCTAGCACTTTCAAAAATGCACATGCAGTGTAATACAACTTGCTGTATCTTGACACACAAGAAATATTTGTACATGAATTTAAGTATCCTGCATATAGCAACAATCCTTTTGTATTTCCTTTGAATGCCTTGCTCTTCTCATATGATGAAAATCAAGCATACTCTGCAGCCTGAAATGTAAATAAGGCAAAATAAACAAAGCTTGCAATATATTGATAAAAGCAAACTATTCTACAAATTCATTTAAATGTAAATGAAAACCAAGCCAGCCTCTAACTAATGATACATTAATTAGCATGATGTATTGGTAAAGTGATAAAACATTATCTCTTTAACATGGAATGGAATATCACATTCATATGCAGCAGCTGAAGAATAAAAAGCTGTAGCCTTTAGAGAAGGTGTTAAGACTATTCCTGCTGCTGAATTAGCCATGCTGATGCAGGAGGAGTGTGCTGTATGTAGGTCAGGGGGAGAGCACAGCGTTGGCACAGGAGATGAACACACACTACAAACCTCAACATGGCCTTCCCAGCATCTGTGATTGAAGGGGTTTGTCTTTCTCCACATGATACTGGCAGTGAATAGAGACAAGACAAAAAGAGTGTTAAAGTTCAAGCAATAACAACAGTAGTTTATTTTTCCGACTCTGTAATTTGAAAATGTAAGGTCAATGGTTAATTGAGATGAAACTATCAGTAGTGTATTCCTTACATACCCAGAAAATGCAGAAAATGGACAAAAACAGAGTATCTACATAAGGACCAAAACACCCATGGCTTTGTGCACCAAGGTAAAGGGTAATTGGCAGCACACCGAGCATGGTGATTTAATATGGGTCTTAGCAGAAAAGTTCGGTGAAAACAATGTTTTACCTGATTACCATCCTTTTTGTTGTATGTCCGAGATGGGTCTGGGTGCAGACCTCCACTGTCAGGCCACGTCCACTGCCTCTTCTTGGTTGGTTATTTTCAACCAGTGGCGAGCGATATCAAAATTATGTGGAGGTATCTCTCTTGTTTATTTGTCTGGTCCATTAACAAAATAACGTAATTCTCTTTTTGAACATGACCAAGATCAAACATGGGGGGAGGGGAGAGATTTGAGGCTGGGGAAGAGGATAGCTGCACTCTTCCGTAAGGAATTCAACACATGGGGGATTATCTTTTATTCTCCTGCAAGGAATTCAAATATGGGACGGATGGATTTTGCTCCAGTATTGTTTTTAGATCAGCTAGTACTGCCTGTACTCTTCTAATTCACACCTGTTGAGTTCTACCCCAGGGGCCTTATTTATAAAAACACCAATCCAAATTACAAACCAAAACTAAAGGTCAATATTTGGTATCAGTATGCCAAATTCACTGTTCAACAACTTTCGACTTCAGCATGCTACTTTTGCGACAAGGTCTCCACGATTCTGTTAGTAATGCATACCCCATATGATTATATTGAATGCGCAAAATGTGAAAAACTAATCCGACAGACAGGGAAGTCCCAGAATGATAGTGTGTGCTGTTATGCTGAATGTATTGCATATGACTGAAATTCACGATATGTCACCAAGAACAGACTGACATTCAGCACCTGCAACAGGTGGAAGCTACAGGTGAGATTCCCCATTGGTATAAAATAACTACCAAAGACATTTCAGATAGATACACAATCCCGGTATAAATGCTATTTGTCTACAAAGGGCAGTATGTTAGTTGGAGAGTTCAAAGGTAATTGTAGATATACATGGATAGTAGATAAGGATGATGATAAATGTACAGAATTGCAATATGGAAGTGAGACTAAAAAACAGCTGTACACATGACACTACCCTATGGTTGGAAGGGCAAATGCGTGAGAGTAGTGTCAGCCCAACCCAAAAAATGTATACCCGCATCAGAATGTTCTCATCTGGAAAAGAAACGCAAAACATGTACTTTAATACAAACAAGAAGAACATTCAAAGAAATCCACGTGAATGGATAGATTGTATTGGAGTACCCAGAGAAGTCCCAGATGAATATAAGGCAAGGAATAAGGCAGCGGGAGGTTTTGATTCCTTCATATGCCCCTGGTGTGAAGAGGATGTGCCACTACATTTGAAGAGGACGTGACACTACATGTGAAGAGGGTGTGCCACTACATGCGAAGAGGGTGTGCCACTACATGCAAAGAGGGTGTGCCACTACATTTAAAGAGGATGTGCCACTACATGCGAAGAGGGTATACCACAACATGCAAAGAGGGTGTGCCACTACATTTGAAGAGGACGTGACACTACATGTGAAGAGGGTGTGCCACTACATGCGAAGAGGGTGTGCCACTACATTTAAAGAGGATGTGCCACTACATGCGAAGAGGGTGTACCACAACATGCGAAGAAGATGTGCCACAACATGCGAAGAGGGTGTGCCACAACATGCGAAGAGGATGTGCCACTACATGCGAAGAGGGTGTGCCACTACATGCGAAGAGGGTGTGCCACTACATTTGAAGAGGGTGTGCCACAACATGCGAAGAGGATGTACCACAACATGCAAAGAGGATATGTCTCCTGACCAGAAGGACTGAGTAGACT
>OMOT01081537.1:0-13316 GCA_900312575.1 Acanthochaenus luetkenii
AGTTCTGTATGGTCTGTGCCTGCACATGCATATACCATTACCCTCCCAGTAAAACAATGTAAACCATATAACATGGCCTTCCCAGTCACCAGATTTTAACCCAACTGAGAGATTATGGAGTGGCACCCTATAGAGTTTTCCACCACCGTCATCTAAATGCAGAATGGAGTTTCTTGTTTAAGAATGGTGATGCATCCCTTGAGTAGATTGGTGCTTCCTTCATTTTGGCAGTTACCTGTATTGTCAAATGGTGAAAATGATGCAACTTGCTGACTCAAATTTGCCTTGCTTTTCAGTTTTGCTATCAGCACTCCCCTCACCAGACTACTATCTGAACCTGTTCTCATATCAAATTTGTGTAAAAATGTGCATGTGCATTATAAAAGTTTGCGCGTTTGGTTGATGGGTGTTTTTCGGGTGATTTACTAAGAATAATTGCGTAAATGACAAGTGCAAACGTGGAGGAGACAGCAGTATTTAAATGTGGGTTTTGCATGTTTAATGGTTTGCACTATGGAGAGTTTGGACGGGCAACAGAACCGCAAGCGCAAAATGAAATTTGAGCCTTTAGAATTACAATTAGAAGGTTAAAATAGGCTACAATAAATGTTAGAGCTGTAATATATTGTTTTGTGACTGCAGTAATGTGTTTTTTAGAATGTTTTTGCGGAGCTTAACACAATTATAAATTATTGAGACTGAGTATTTATTTGGGTAATAATATGTTTACAATTTTGAAAGTGATTTCATTAATCTTTTTTCAATTAATGTTGATTTCTTTACGCATGCAGGGCGGTTGCACATTCCCTTGAAACGTATTAAATCAAGATGCAATCTCCTTAACTAAATTGTGTGGTTTGATAGATCACAGTGCTACATTAATCTATTTAAATTTTCTCCTCCCAGTATTGTGCCCCATCTTGCATATTCATTGAGGCAAAAGTACTAACTGGATAAGGCACATTTGCGTCCTCAGTCCTCAGTTATAGATACGTTTGTACATTTATTTGCGTGTGCTATGAGTTTAGCACACGTTTTTACACACGCAAACCTTTAGTAGATCCGGCCCATAGTTACGAAAAGTTATGCACCGTAATTGTACAAATATAGTGCAACAGGGGGTGGAGTTCACATTAATCAAACAGGCAGTTGTTAGACATTGACTTAGTGCAGTGGAACGTAAGGGAGTGGAGGTCGGGTTGGTGGATGGGCAGATACATTTACCTTCGACTCCAACTACCCGGGTACAATTCCCAACTCATGCAAAATTTGTTTTCTGCTGTGTGTGAAGTTTCAATTTGCAGCAAAAGTGTTCCTTATTGATTCATGACCAAAATCATACTCTAATTGGGAAATGCCTTCTGAAACTCAATTTGGGTGAAAATAATTGCTGTTGTTGTTGGAAAACAAAAACATAACATGACATCTTTGCTTGTCAGCATCTTACCACAAAAGGCTGTGAACAAGACATGAATCTAACCCTAGCAAATTTTATTAGCTTTTACATAATCAAATAAATGCCATTTAATAACTCTTGGGCCTTATGCAGAGACAAAGCAATAATGAAATGGTTGAATACAATCTGAATATAAAGCTGTAGAGAGATGTGGCAGGCACGGAAGAATACATGTAACGGTGAAAATCAATCTAAGAAAGAATCAAAAGCAACATGTGTAACCCACACATACACACACTGATATTTTAGGTGTCGACTTGTGGACTGTCTCATTAAGCGGACCCTCATGGCATTCAGAGAGAGACAATTGTATAGCTGCATTTCATGTGAAGGCTATTGTGCTCCTCTTCAATTGGCAATTTAATTGGTAATATTTTCTTAGTCAAAGATGTCAACCAGGTAATATGGTCTTGTCTGAGTGTTTGAAGAGAGAGACACACAAAAAGGATCCAAGGTAGCAAATAATGAACCAACATGGACAACACTTATCAGGAAATCAGGAAATCTTATCAGGTTATCAATCTTTCCAATGGTAAATTAAGCAAACAAAAATAAATAATAGATAATTGCCACAGGCTTTTCTAATGATTTGTTTAATAATAATATGGGGAAAAAAACATTTAAATGGCTTCAACCCTACCCAAAGAAACATCAAGGTATCAGAAGACATGTGAAGTGGTGTGATGAGTTGGAGTTGTTAATTCCATTTCCTTTTATTTGACTTTCAAATTGTATCTCATTTTTGTCTCGAGCAGAACAAAAAAAGCAACAAAAGAAAAACCTGTTTTATATTGTTGGTTTAGTTTGATTGGTTCTCTTCACACTTGAGTGCCCTCCAACAGTGTGCAAACACACGCTATGTTTAAGTTGGCTGACAAATATAGAGCCTAATAGAACTGAAGGGGAGAGAAATAAAACATTCCCCCCAGGTCCTCCCAATAAAACACACACAAAAGGAAAAACATTACACTCGAAATTAGAAACCCCAGAAAGTAGTGGCACTGCCATTCGCAGCATTTATCTAGGTTATTTCTATGGCATTGCAATGATAGCATTTTGAAGAACAATGGACCTCATTCTAGAACGCAGTTAAGAAAAAGTTAAGAAGAAATGTCTTCTTAAGTCCACTTAGGACGTTTCCAGGACAATTCTGGCATTCATGAATGGTTTCTTATCTGTGATTCGTTCTTAGCTAAGAACAGGATTTAAGAACACTAAAGAGCAGTCTTAAGTTTGGAGACTGGAGTGAGCCGTGTTCTTAAGGGCTGAATTAATGAGAAATAATGTGTTCACATCAATTCTACAGACATCCTCGGATTTAAATACTTGTAATAATAATACATATTAAAATATTTGTATCATTAACAAGTCTACAAGACATTGTGACGAAATAAGTAAAAGCACCACACGAACACTGCAAATGGCAGTGAATAAATAAATCAGCACTAAACTCAGTCGTGTGGATATAGAGCCATAGTGGAATAGAATGGACACATCTACATTCTGTAAATAAACATGTTAATATCCATAACTAAAGAATATCATATGGGCCTACATAATATAGATAGGACCTTTCAAGATATACAAGTAGAGCCTACTTATGTATTTAAAAAGAAAAATATAATCATTCTACATCAGTTTTCTTCAGTCTTGGCTGCTCGTCCATATTTGAGTCTTTGCAAGAGTGCTACACAAAACATATGTAATAAAGAGAAAAGGAGCCAAGTTAGATCTAACTGAGCAACAATCAATGGAATTACAGAATTGTTTAATACAAACTGGTAACAGTGCTTAACGGCATAGTCGATGCGTGACGTTACACTTATGGACCGAAAAACAATATTAAAAATGATACTTTTCGGGGGAAATGGTCGGTGGAACAAGCAACGCAAAAACCCGGACATTTAAAGGAATTCATTAAAAATAGACAAACGGACAGACGGACAGATGTTTTAGGACCCAGAAAGAGGACATGTCCTGGTAAAAGAGGATGTTTGGTCACCCTAGTATTAATAGTCCATATACCGTCTTTTTCTCTGTTGTTATTTTCATATTGTTGGTTTTATTTTTTTACCTTGTTTTGTTTGCACATTATAAGAGCCAGTGGAGAAACATTCCACTGTTCATCTTACTGGTATGACGCTGCATGTGATGAATAAAACCTTCTGTTTTGCACACGTCACTATGTTTTCATGCCCTCATAAGGAGCTGGCGAGGCGTTTCTGTATGTAAATTCAAGTTCACGAGAATGCGCGTTCCATTTAAGAATTAGCGGCATTCCTCATTGGAGGATCTCAGCTGAGAACAGTTTGGAGGGTTAAGAACACATTTCCACGCGTTCATGAATCCGGCGGAGCTGTTTCTTAGATTTGTTCTTTAGAAGTTCTTTGAATGAGGTCCTCATTCTAGAAAATTTTCTTATGTGTCTTCTTAAATATCTTCTTAAAAAACTTTGTAAGAAAAACCCTAAGAAATGTGTGGATATACCATGTTCATAATTTATATTTATATTATATTGTTGATCAGTATAATAACAGCAATTCATATTGATGTTATTTAGGAGATTTTGATCTGGATCTATATCCTGTTGGAAGTTCAATCATGATGAAAATAATGTGTACATTCGTGAAGTAGTGCTTTCAACATTTTAAATTTGGCTGTGAAATTAATATACCGTTGTGAGCGGGCATAGGGTGGACTCAGTCTTTATCAAACCTTTCAACTGTTCAATGCTCATGATGAACATCCTACTGGCATTTTCTGAAGCCCCTTGTGGTTTTATAAAAACCTTGCAGTTGACAGTCCAAGTTGTCTGAATCTTGCCTTGTTTTCTAAATTGTCTCGCTTTTTATGCTATATCCGCATTCTTCTTAGTGAGGTGCTCATTAATAAAAACATTTGTGGCCTTCAGTTTCCTCTCTTGGTTAAGTAGATCAACTTTATGTTTTCTATTAACAAAACTGATTATAATGGCTTGCTTGACAGGCTTGTCTTTTTGTTTTCTAGCAGGTAGTGTGTGGCAGGCCTCAATGTTATTCTTATCAATGTCAATGTTTTTGCCACGTAGGAATGCCGTTACCTGTTCTTCTGTTGTCTCCTCATGATCCGGACAGGTCTCCGACTCTAAGCCTTTCACTGCGTGAAGGTAGTTCACCTGACCTGCATGTCATGTGAGAGGAAACTGGAGCACCCAGAGGAAACCCACACGAACACGAGAAGAAAATGCAAAGTCCACACAGAAAGGACCGGGGGGAGAGTTGAACCCATGACCTTCTTGCTGTGAGGCGACAGTGCTACCCACTGAGCCACCCAAATCAAAAGTACAATCAACTAGGAATTACATAAAACCAAAAAGACACCAATTCATGTCATGACTGAGAAGATGAAATAGTAGCTGCAATGCATGACGTTTTATGCAGACACAAAATATGTTTTTTCACGAAGGAATTTTAAATTGTTATCCTCTCCTGCTTCCAATGTATGAGGTATGTAATAAAAATAACCAACCTCTCTCTTGCTCTCTCTCTCTCCTCTCTACGATTTGAACAGTCTTCAAAGTCCCCTCTCCACCTTCCTCCTATGTGCATGGTTGATGCACTTCCGTATTATAAAATATTATAATATCCCTCCCCCCCAGTGACCAAAGTCCAGTGACCAAAGAGGAACTTCACATTCTATGACCAGGACAGAATTAAAACAGAGACCACATCACCCCCTCCATCTTTCCCTCACACTTCTCTTCACTGTATCTTATAAGCTCCACAAATATTGACTGATCCACTCATCAGTATGAGTGAGCACACTCACCGATTAAAATTTCAGGTCAGAAATACATGTTGTGAGATTTAACACTGAAATTAAAGTGACATGGTAGCTCTGGCCAGCACTTTATCTCTCACAACCCTAGCAACTGGATACATCAATACCATCAAGAGCTCCGGTGCTCGAAGTATCAGAGATCGTTTTTGCTTGTTCCTGCTGTCAATGTGATAGGCTACGTGTAATGCAGCACTTCTGGGAAATTATATTCTCTACTACTCATCCATCTTCTAATGTGAGTGTTTCTAGATGTACTTGATATTAAAGCTGCACTAGGCAAGATATTTGTTTTTTAATCCAGCTGTCTTCTCAGCCTAAATCACAAAGTTGCAACAGAGAAGAGTGTGAAAATAAAATGCTGGTGTAGGTATGGTTACTGGTGGGAAATCTTCTCCACATAGGAAGTGATGAATTTAAATGTAAGAGTGAAATCCACAAGTGTCTCCTAAGCAGCAGCAAGATTTGTTATCGTTGTTTCTATTTGTTGTTTCTTATGTGCTCAGAATGAACCACCGGACATCTGACATCTGTATTTGCACATACAATTTATTTTTCTTGGTATAATTGCTCACATAGACACATCTAAGATAAAAAAAGTAAGTATAATACAGTAATATATATAATATATACACACAGTGGCATCCATCAGCGGCGCCAACTAGGAAGTACATTTGACTACCGGAACACAATAATGTTTTGTATTACAGTACTGAAACTTGGTTTTATGAAGACATTAAGTGAGTTTAGATGGATTTACGTTCATACATTTTGACACTACTAAAACAGGAAAATCATTTGGGGGCAGGCTTTGCATGGCCGTAAATGACGAATGGGCAACCAACTTTACAGTTTGTGAGACCGACTGCTCACGGCATCACAAAATTATTACTGTGTCGTTCCGTCCTTACTATCTACCTTGCACGTTCACACAACTGACTGTGATTCTTACCTGTGTCCCTGGCCCTGACAACGCAATTAATAGTTGTGACGTCACCACGCTACTCCCACAGCAGGAGCAGTATGTCACATCTCCAACGCGACTTGACAGAACGCTGGATTTATGTTTTCGGAAATATACCCGCCGCATCTGTGTAAATGCTGAGGGGGTGTTTTGAGCTCACTGACTCTGAGATGTTCCAGAGGAATGAGGGTGACCTGAACATGATCAATGACTCCATCTGCTCATATATGCCATTCTGCGCTGTCATTCCAACTAAACAGGTCAGACTCTATCCTAACATCAAGCCCTGGGTCACCAGAGAGCTGAAACACTGTCTCAACCTAAAACATAAACAGCATTTATACAGTTTGCCTACAAGTTAATTTTATTAATGGACTTTTCATCTGCTTTTAATACAGTAAACACAAACACACTTCTGCACCGCCTTCAAAGACTACAAGTCAACACAACACTGGTTTTATGGATGAAGGATTTTTTAAAGGACAGACCCCAACATGTCAGAGTGAACGGTTTTAAATCCAGCAACACTGTTTTAAACACCGGGGTCCCACAGGGGCTGTGTCTTGCCACCCATCCTCTTCTCCATATACACAAACGAAATCACCTGCAATAGCAAAGGCCACTTTTAAAATATGCTGATGACATGGCCCTGGTGTCCCCCCTGACATGTGATGTGGACACCATGGTCATCTGGTTCCAGGAGAGCTCCCTAGAACTGAACATCAGTAAGACCAAAAAGTTGTGTTGTGACACCTGACTCCCCACACCCTCTCTCTGGATCGCTCAGGTTGGAGGGGCAGGTGGTGGAACTGGTCGAGATCTTTAAGTACCTGGGCACTGAGATTGACCACCAACTGTCTTTCACACAACATGCCGACAAGGTCTACAAAAAGGCAGCGCATATTTCTCCTGAGGAGGCTGAAGGGTTTTAATGTCAGACAGGACATTTTAAAGGCAGTATACTGGTCACTCATCAAATCAGTCCTCACATTCAATATTGCATCCTGGTACAACTTCCTCACAGAAAAAAATAAAATAGACTGTCAATACTTTTTAATGCAGCTTTGCACACCTGCTCTTATTTATTTATGGAATTATTTGTGTATTTTATGTGAATCTTTCATGTGTGTATGTTTTTATGTTGTTTGTGAGCCCCTAACCTAAGACAAGTTTCTATCATTATGTGATAGACAATAAAAAAAAATTGAATCTTGAATTTTGACAGCGCTCCCTCCAGAGAAAGCTGGACTCACCAACGATGTCTGAAACTTTTCAGCGCCTCCGCCTCCACCCCCACCACACATTAAGAGGAGGACATTTATGGTGCATTAATAAATACACTCTGAGAGCGCCGGGGCGCCAGTATTATTCAAACGCATCTACGTGTATCAAAACATTGTCATCTTCCCTGTCAATAATATTGTCAACAACTGCTGCAAAATTGTTGGCTGCCAGCGAAATGATGATAATGTTTTTGTTGGTGTCTGTCCTGTTTACAGTTAGTTTCTGTGTACATACAGTATGTCCATATTGACTTATATTATTTATACACCAACTTACGGTATAATATAACATATTACTTATTTACATATCATTCACTTAAAATGCAGGTCAGTTAAAACAATCACCCAAGCATTTCACATCAAACGATCTGATTGAAAAAACAACTAATCTTATCCCCTCTACAAAAAGATGAGGCCCAGTGTAAACACTGTATAATAAGTTGGTTACAAAGGTTTCACCTTAACTGAGCATTAGGGGGAATGTTATCTCAATTCCTGTCAACTTGGGTAATGAAGTAGAATTTTATTTAGGGCTGGGGTCTAAATTAAATTTGTCCAGAGCCGCTGCTGGATGCTAGCATATGCTGATCAGAATAAGAATTGTAACTACAATTGCCATTATTGCAGTGAAGTCATGGCACCTGCACCAGATGCAGATGCAGGATAGAATAATCGCAACATCAGCAAGTGGTTTCCTTTACATTACATTATGACATTACAGCATTTAGCAGATGCTTTTATCCAAAGCTATAATAAAATATGTATATATATATCATCATATACTATGTCACACATACAGTACATCATATATTAACTACATCATATAGTAACTACATCATATACCATACTACACACAAACGCATATCTTTGTACTGTGGGAGGAAACCCACACAAACATGAGGAGAACATGCAAACTCCACAAAGAAAGGACTGGGATGGAGATTTGAACTCACAACCTTCTTGCTGTGAAAAGACAGTGCTAATCACTGTGCCACCGTGCTGCTGTTTCCTTCATTACATTATGGCATTTAGCAGATGCTTTTATCCAAAGTGACTTACAGTACATATTATACAGGCAGCCATGCAAGGCACCAACCTGCTCAATGGGAGCAATGTGGGGTTAGGTGTCTTGCTCACGGACACTACGGCAGTTGGTTTTTTTCCTGGGAGGAGCTTGCGGTTGCTGGGTGGGAACTCTACCTCCTGAGCTTCTGCCGCCCCTTCAATTGAGGAATGGTGCAGAACAAGTACAGATTGTACATGTTAAGTTAATATTGTTTCATTTATTTTTAGTTTGTTGTTGCTTTTAGTTTTTTTTAACAAGTTCAAAATAAAGATGTAATTAATTAATTTATTCATTCATTCATTCATTGTTTGTAGGTATTACTCAAAAAACAAAGGACATGATTTGTAGAAAATTATTTTCTCACATGCTGTAAACGGATGTAGTTTGATAGAATACAGGTATTGTGACAGACCGTCTTCAAAACCGAGTCTCCACCGGGTCGGAGATGACAAACAAGGAAGCACAACGGGGTTTTTACGATCCAACACACAGCTTTATTACCTCATACAGGTACAGGCAGGGTTAGCCACAGAGTCCAGGGTTTGACATGAGTATAGTCCACCAGGAAACATGAGTACAGTCCAGCAGGAAACAGGTTTTTCACCAAGGAGGATTCACGGACCGTCCGGAATCCCCATCCCTCGTGACTCTCTCCTTGTCTCTCTCCCTCTCACTCACTCTCCCGCTCGCCACTTCACAAACCTCTTCGCCCTAAGTTACCCACACTTCTTCCCTCGAAGTCACACACCCCCATGCATCTCTTCCCTACTCTTCTTATAGGGGCCCGCTCTCGGCTCTGATTGGCCCTGCCCTTCCCCTTTAACCTTCCCCAGCTGCCTCGCATCTTGCTGAGTAGGGGGATGGCTGTCCCTGGGCTCTAGCGCCCCTAGAGGAACCTGCCCACACTGCTCCTCTCTCCATTCTCTCCTCCTAACCACCCTCCGTCTGCCACAGTATGTAGGAGTGATATAGTTTGATAGTGTACAGTGTGGCATGGGGGTGCAGCGTCGGGGCCATAAAGAATGAGGCAGAATGAGTGAAAAACATTTCCGCACGGGATAGTTTATTTTAACAAGAAAACAATCTAGCAGACGGCCAGGAGGAAACCAGCTGCAACCAAAAGGTTGGGCTGCAGGCTAGTGTCTCGTTGGGCAGGCTGGGACTTCTCAGGCTGAAACGCATCCGTCTCTCTCACACTCGCCCTCGGCCTGAGTACAAGCCAGAGGTGTTTCCCGGCAGCCTCACTAGTTGTCCTCGGCATCTATGTGGGAGAGAGAGATAAAGGAGTAACTGGAGCTTCACGTATGTATTACCCCGGTGCTGCTCACCCAACACTGGCTCCAAAGCTTCTTCATATTGGGCACTGTTGATGACCAGATTACTGTGAGGGTGGAAAGTGCCAAAATTAAATCTACTCACCATCATGTCAGTTAAAACACATGTGAAGTTTCTTTGGCCACATAACACACAGGGAGGTTGCCAGCACAACTCCTCCCCAAAACAACTGAATTCCATGGTGGCCATTTCCAAAAAGGGCAAAAAATTACTCAATACTTGTGTAGCATAATCCAAGTCTTCTGAAGACAAACGATTGCAGTGAGTGGAAAATACCTATATTTACACCATTATTTAGCACAAATCCTCACATCCGTTGTTTTCATTCGCGCAGTTCCATTACATTACAGCATTTAGCAGACGCTTTTATCCAAAGCGACTTACATATCATACCGTTGGCGGAGGTAACCATGCAAGGCACCAACCTGCTCAACAGGAGCAATTTGAGGTTAGGTGTCTTGCTCAAGGACACTACAACTGATTTTAGCAGTTAATCCATATGACATTACAAGATAAGATAATATTTTTTCATACATCCTTATTTGATCTATAATTCAATTCTATTTGACTGACACAACACTTTTTAGTGCACAAAAATTAGTATCAAGTATCAAGATATCAAATTCACAAAAAATGTCATATTATATACATAATTAAAGACAGAGGGTAAGATAACTCATTGAGAAAGTTACTGTTAAATTCTTCTTTGAAAACGTCTTAATTTTGGCACTTTCCACTCATCACAGATTTACTGGAAGCTGAAGTAATTGACCGCAGCTATGTGGGGAGCGAGTACAGGCAGATCGCCGCTGTCCATGGTTCCTGCTGTCTCTGTTGATTCCCCAGCCTGCCACTTGTGGGGATCAGTGGTGAGAAAATGGGGGAAGCCAGGTCGTCACAACAGCTATAGAGGAGTGATGTAGTTTGATAGCGTACAGGTGTAGAGGATTAAAGTGACTGACCTGGATTTGACTCTAGATGACCACAGTACTTTGGCGATACCGCTATCGTGAAAAGTCACTGTCACATGTGGAGGGAGGGAGAATCACATACAGACACACACACACACACAAACTCAGCCTTACATTCTGTACAGTTTATGTATTTCTCACTGTAGCTCCATATTTTGAACCAGAAGGCACTGTTCAAGCAGTAACAGTCTCATAAGGTAAAAGCCAAACTAGGATGTAAAAGTGTGATGTAAAGTTGACTGATATGTGGCCAGTAGCTATGCCAATATTTTGCTGATAGCCGATATTTTGTACAAACTATTCAATATCTACAATGCCTCCTGGTTCATATCTATTGAATATCGGTACAAAATATTGTCTCTCTGCAGCTTAAAACAGAAAATATCAGCATCATCAGCTATTGTTTTTAAATAAATATGCACAAGAGGCCATACTGAGTTATGTTGGCCAATGGAATCCTAACTTTTCTGAGCTGCACTCATTAGGTAATAATGTTGCTTTATGTATTTATTTATTGTTGTGCATGTGTTTTTTTTCTTATTATTTTCTGTTGGACTACTGGCTGTGAAGCCAATTGCCCCCACATTGAAGATTTACTTGAAATATGACAATTTTCATGCCCAACTAATTCCAACAAGTCAGTGTTTTCCCAATAATTGTATTATTGTCAGGGTGAAAAAGCATCTGAAACAGCATTAAGACCATCATGGGACACTAAAACTCTCCATTTAAACCTGTTAAATTAAAACTTAAAAGTGTGTGTGGGTGGGGGGGGGACATAACAAAGGCCCTTAAACTCGTTAGATTTGTCTATCCACATATTTGCATTGTTGTTGTTTTTAGCACAGAGGATCTTAGTCATGGACAGCTCTAAATACTTTTTTTTTTGAATGCAATGGCTTCAAACTGAATGTGATTATTTTTTTATTGACCTTTTATCTCAATTCAGATTGAGCTCTGTGAGACACATCCACAGACATAAGAAAAGCTAATGAGCAAAGATTAAATAAAAATAAATAGCTGGTTGAAGTTTTTGTCCGCATCTAATTTTTGCACTTTAACTAGCATCCTTTCGGTCAGGAACTCAGAAACCACATCAGAGAATGTATGTGTGGAATTGGTCATGGTAGCTAATGAAAACTACTACTAGTAGTAGTAGTATTAGGAGTAGTAGTAGTAGTAACAGCAGTACACACTCCAACATTTTTGGATTTAATATTTGCTCATTTGTTTTTCCGAATTGTATCAGGTTGCTCAATCTGAATTGAGAAAACAGAATTTTAATTGAGAAACCTAAATTTTAATTGAGAAAACTGAATTTGAAATCAGTTAAAAGCTAAATTCAGAATAATCAAATAAAATGTCAAGCCATTGCATTCAATTTCAAGGGTTCAGGTGGTTCTGTTATGGCAGAGCTATAAAACTGTGTGCCATGGAGGGCCGAGAGTATGCAGGTTTTCGTTCCAATCAAGCCCTATTCTGTCCTCTGGCGCTCCTTTCTCCCTCCACCTCGATCAGAGGCCAACTGCAGCCACCTCTTCATATATCGTTCTATTTCGCCATCATTAGCCTTCACACAGAGTTACGTCGACTGTGCCTTTGATAAATAGATAGGTAGATAGATAGAGAGAGGGAGAGAGTGAGAGGAGTAGAGGGATAGAGAGGGTGGGGGGGAGACAAATGGAGAGAATTCAGGGTGTGCAGAGATAAACACATAAATTACTAATGACACTGAAGGCAACTAACATTGATTATAACTTACTCAGATTCAGCACTGGTGAGAAGAGGGCTGGTGACCGGTCTTACTTAAGAGAGAGAATATATAACTGACATGAAGACATGTTTTAATACAGAGGGCTCTAATGAGAGAGGAGATAAACACATAAATGATTAATGACACTGAAGGCAACTGCCTAACTAACTTAAAATGTGTATTTAACATGGTATAGCACAACCATGTGGACAGTAATCTTCAGATTCTCTCCAGGGACATTTAGTGTGCCCTTCTACCACTGTGCAAAGTTATGCAAAATTTGACATTGCACTGATGCCTGAACAGAAAATTACCTCTCTAACGCCACCATTTGTTTTCATCAAAAATGTAGGTTTAGAATATTCTTGTACATGCTAATAAACATAACAAGTCACATGATAATATCATGTAATACGTATTTTTGTATATATATCTTATTTTATATATATGTTTGTACTGTATATTTTATATATATATATATATAATGTATATATTTTGTTCCAAGTGAGGAGAGACATACTGTATGTGTACAACATTTTGTGATTTTAGGTCAAATGGTGCATGAGAGTAGTATTACAGTGTGTCAAACCGTTCTCATTATAAGGTAAGTGTTTTTGTGAAAAACAATATCCATTGACTCATGATAGCACCACCATGTAGCCATCCATCCAT
>OMOT01081545.1:0-13451 GCA_900312575.1 Acanthochaenus luetkenii
CGCTGGAGTGTCTCTGTCTGTCTGATTGTCCTTTCTCTTTTCTCAGACACTGGCGCAGTGTTCCTACCATGCAGTGGACGTGAGTGCTGCCCCGGCTCCTTTGGTCCAGCCGTGCCTCCATCTCTCTGCCTCTATCTTCTTATCTGTATCCTATGTCACTGTCATTGACTATGCTATTGTCCACTCCACTGTTTGTCCCGGCACCTATTGCACACTCAGCCGTCCTGGTGGGGGATTTCTCTTTGACTTTGTCCACCCAAGGTTTCTTCCATTTCTTCACCTAATATGGTTTTATTTGTATACCTCAAGGGTCTAAGGCTGGTGGTGCTGGGTAGTTTAGGCCTTGTAGAATAAGTAGTCTTGCTATGTCCTGCTAAAAAATTATGTTGTGCTTTGTTCTGTTTCCCTCTGTTTGTCTTACACTATTCTGTAATTCCATTGATTGTTTTTCAGTTAGATCTAGTTTGGCTCATTTTCTGTAGTCCTTTGAGACATGCTTGTGATAAAGCATTTGCCTCTGTCTTACTGGCTATCTGTCTAGATTTATGGTGTTGTGACTCCTGCGTAAGATGATTAAACAGTAAATCGCTGCATTTAATATTCAAGTTCAAGTTCATTTATTTATATAGCCCTTTATCACAAGCATGTCTGTCTCAAAGGACTTTACCTGAACATCAATCAAAGGAATTACAGAATAGTGTAATATTATAATATACATTTTCTATTTCAATAAAATATTTACATGGTTCGCTATATGCTGAGAAAGTTTCATTAACCATTCAAAACACCTTCTCAAAAATACGTGTCCATCAAAGAAAAACTCCTGACATCAGTGAAGTGGTATTCTAGTATAAGAATAACATTTTTAAGACTTGAGGTCCAAGTTATTCATAACACATAACTTCTGAACAGATTTTCGTAACACCACAAAACTTTGTAGAAAGGTTGTAACATCACATAACCTTATATAAAGGTTGGTCATGGGCCAAGAAAGAACTGACTGTTAACTGAATCAGGCCATGATGGCGCATTTTATAGTTATAGTCCGTTTCTCTGAGGAAGGACTATTTTGGACAAAAAAGGGACAACAAAGACAACAAGAGGTTTGTGCTGATAGAATAAAAGTCTGGATTTATTTTTGTTTATCTGTACATTAAACGGGTTTTCCTGACTGCAGCAAGATACACACAGAACAGAACAGGATGCTAAGCGTCAAAGAGTTGCTCGCATAGCAGAGGTGTGACCGGTTAAGCAAAGACGTGTACACTCTCAATCACATACACTTATGACATTTTCTGTAAAGGTAGTGCTGCCTTTGGGAGGCTAAAGTAGGTTGATGGAGTCAAACTCTCTTATTCCCGGACCCCGTATCCAGAACCATTTGTTCTTAATCATAACTGCAATAGCCTTGGAACTCTTTTTAGACCATCTCACCAACTGGGAATACGCCATACAGTAATAACCCTACTTCTCTTTTGCTCATTGCAATGCAGTTACAACTATAACGGACAGGTATATATCCAAGTAGCCCTGTGTAGTAGCTTACAGCTTAATTCAACTCAGTTCATGAGTATGACAAGGGTAGTTTAGTTCTGTACGGACTTGATACGTCTCTCTCATCTGACTCAATCTCTCAAGGGTTCACAGGTTTGAAGACTCTCTAGTTCTCCCCTCCCTGGCTAGTACTCCACCCAACACCAATGTGGCACCAGGCGATTACACCTGTATGGGAATTCAATTACATAGAAAACTATCTGGGTAAATTCCCTGGACAGGAACTTTGCTCTTGTCCAGCTGTATGAGGACCATTGGGAAATAGTCCAATAAATGGCTTATGTGCTTCCACCTGTATCTAAACACCTCCATCACAGTAGAGAGGAATTCGCCAGCACGCTTTATGTTCACAGACATGGTCAGAGTATAAAGTAAATACATACATACTGACAGCAAACCACCCCGAGAAACATACTTCAAATGCTTTGGTGCACTGGTTGAGAGAGAGTCAGAGAAGACTGTCCATTGGTGTCACTGGAACATCAAATGCATGTTTAGTATAATGGATCCCCAAGCCTTATAGCCCAGATACTGTACTGTGCTGTAGCTATGACTCTGGTTCACAGTAATTCATTCATAAGAAAAACTCTAGACTGAAATCATGTTTTTAATATTGATAATTACATGTTGAATTTTGTTTTCACAATTCTATATTCAGCAGCATGGAGGAAGGAGATGAACAAAATCATGACACACAACAGGGGCTTGTGACTGGTTACAATCACTATCTTGTCAGGGCGAAAATTGACACACTGCCACAACCCAAAACTGTCGTCGTGAATATATTTTGAAAATTCTCAATGATCTCCAAAACAATTTCAACACAAATCACAGTTCACTCTCGGTCAGCGAGGGCCGTTTGACGGTACATTCCCAAACTCATTTCTAATAGATGTTATTGTTCATTGTCAACTACTGTTACCAATGGAAACCCTCACCCTGTGGAAACAAGCTGTGTTGAACTATTACTTTGACCCGAGGGGAACATACAATTTGCTTAGGGCCACATGTACTGTGTCAAATTATACACTGCCCAGTCCAACCGAGAGTTTCTTAGGAAGTCTACCCGGCATGCAACCAGTGAACAGTGGTATCCTTATAATTTAATAGTCATCTGTTGTACTAATGTACAACGTAGTATCTAGTGTAACTTGATTTAACCATTAAAAATGCATATTTCTCAAATATACTGCAATAATGTAAGATTGGTAGACAATGAGTGCTAGAAGCAGACGTAATCAGCAAGTTTTGAGGTACTTCTGAGACTCATAGCAGAGGATATAATCACTAGCTACAATATTTGGATGGATAGCGGTAATCATTTAGCAAAAAATCTTGGCTTAGAATTTCATAAAGTTGATTAACTGAGGGGATATTGGCGCTTCACACACACACACAATAACACATAGCTGTATGAGGGTAAAAACATAGAAAAACAGCACCATTTGAGGTCCGAGAGATAGATCAGTTTAGAACCTGTTTGCTGGTAGCACCGTCAACCAGTACACATCTCAGAACGCGATACAGACAGAACACCGATCAACTTCACGACATAGCAAAGAGCGGAGATATATATTCAGACAACCCCCCTCCCCCCCTCACACACACACACACACAGACAACTCTTTACAGCAGCATCTTAAAGCAGGTAATAAAACAGATTTTTCCTAAGAATGATATTGTGTACTGAGGTGTTTTACAAGTTTTATATTCTGTACATGTTGAGAGTAATCAGGTACATCTTTCCTATATCTTTTTTTTTATATATACATACATAGTTTACAGTCACTGACAAACAAACACCAAAGTAGCAATGAGGTAGGACGGTGAAGCTAGATGAAGTAGAACCGGTTTGTGGATTGTATACAACATTACTGCAGACCTTTGAATGCTTATAGTCACTTTAAGAAAAATATAGGCCTAACAATGTTCCCCTTCCATCAGTCTCATTTGGAGTAAGTGTTACATTGTATCTGAGGCTTAAACAGTAATGGGTCTTTAGTACAGTTAGTTGGGAGAACTGAGATGAAGCCGTTGATCTTCTTTCACACAGTGCAGCTAGGACTGATCTCTTTTCCTAATCAACCTGTCAAAAAGCAACATAAAGCTCCTTCACTTGTGCAGATTTGACAGGTGTTCAGAACATAAGACAAAACACCAAGCGAAGTGGACAGAGTGGATTTGTTATCTTCTTGATACTCATGCGTTTGTGTTTTTTTTTAAATCCAGTCCATACAAATGTGAGCAGAGTAGGGAGCCAGAGGTGGTACAGGACGGGGACCACATAGCCAGCATTAGTTATGTTAGTGGGAGTACTGGGCAGTATGGTGCTGTGTTACAGGGCCAAAGTAGTGTCTTTTATCAACGGCTCTGTTTATTGATGTATGTTACCAATATGCTGCTAAAACCCAAACTGGTCCTCGGCGTGTAACTCAGTACATTTGATAGAGATTGGCCTCGCAGACACAGATTAAGCTAAATCTGGGTTAAAAACATACTTTTCATCCACAGATTTCATCCACTGAAAATGGTTTTAGTTAAATGATTAGGCTTAATCGAGCTCCAGGAAACCAGCCTTTGATAAACAAGTTAACATTTCAGTTGATGTAATAGCTCTATAACGCTCTATTTTAACAACACCCTTTTTGGCATCAGAAAACAAGCAAACAAAGAGAAACACAATACGGCAATGACAATGTGTCACAGAATTTCAGCAAGGTTTGCACAGCAGAAAACGATTCGTTTCCAAAACACACCATCTAAGAGTTTTAAACGCATGTATCTTTTTTCCATACATGCCAACACGTAAAGCTCACATGTTGCTTTGTACAGAAACCATGTAAAAGGGATCTTTTTTTGGGAAACAAAAATATATAATTATATTATTTCACCTTTGCGGTGGCTTAAGATTCATTCGATAAGCTCTAATACCTTGGCAAGGGCCATTTTTTGTGCAAAGCCCACTGATTCCTCAGTCAGCATCCCCCATCGTTACCTTGATCTCAGCATTCAATACTTTGGCTTATCATTACCACTCATCCGTAAAAATACGCAATGATCTTCTATATATAGCTCATATCTACACACAACCAGCATCTTGACGCATTAAGATAAAGCACATAATCCAGTCAGTGTGCACATTTCATTGTTAACATTTTTTAGATTGGTGAATCATGTTTTCGGATGATACACTGGAAAGCTAAGCAAGTTGATAGTGAAGTTGTTGGACTTTTGCTTATCCATTTGCCAGGTAAACCATTTATTGGAGCTATAGAATCCAGTTTCAACATAGTAGGACTTGTGGAAGCCTGGTTTTCTAAACTCCCCAATAAACCTTCAACGGCTTAAATATGCATTTTGGAAGTCTTAAATCTCTCAAATTAGTTAGAGGTGCACTGGTATACCAGAGGCATATCTGACTGACAGAGCAAAACTATATCCCATAACTCATTCTTCCCATACAAAACAACAAACCAGAGCGTTCTAAGGTGCTTCATAATAATACAATGATTGTTGGGCCTTATTCAATATAGACAAAAAACTAACAAAACAAAACAAAAAACATTTGGACGAACATGACAACATATTTTCTTTAAGATTGAAGAAATTTAAAGTGCATTCAATGTAAATGATTTGTGTTGAACTAACGAACTACTGCATCTCAATTGCTAAATGTACAATGGTTTAACAATAAAGAACATGTATCATTTTACTGCAGCAGATCATTAGAAATCAAACGTATAGCCTTAGTAAGGCTTATCGAATAACTATCATATGTCGTGAATGTAGTACAATATACGGGCTCTGTCAATATCAGATGTTAAGGAAAGCCTCGTCTCTCATGTTTCACAGAGATCACTTTGGCTAAGGAAGGGAGAGATTTTTTTTTCTTTTGTTTGTAGATGCCAGTGATCTACATTTGGATACAATATCAAGCTTAAAGACAACAATTCATATGAAAAAAACATAAATGTAAAAAGAAACACAACAGATTGTCAGGTGACAAAGGAATTACAACATCAATTACATAAACCAGCCCAAAAAATGGACCAGAAGCTTACAATTGTAACAAGTTAACATGAATAGAAACTGAAATATCCATATTTGGTGAAAAATAAAGATGCATTTTATGTACACTAAAATATCTTTCAACATAAGGTATCTTAACAAAAAGGTTGATCAAACTGTACGAAATAACAAAAACCCAGACAGACAGGACGACGGAGAGAATTAAACCAACCGACAAACACGAATCTAGAGAGTGAGGAGGAGAAGGCTTGATGGGCAGATCTGCAGCAGATTCACAGTTAGCCACAGCTAGGTCACAGTTGAGATTTCAATCTGCAGCATTTAGTTCCAGCCTGCAGGCAGCCACACAAACCATTTGGGATCAAAACAAAGAAACAAAAAAGTATAGAAAAAACAAACAAACATAAACCAACAAATAATGACAAGAAACAAAGAGGACATGTTCAAAGTTCTGATGGCATGGCTCATAGGAAGTTGTCACTGGAGCGACCTTACTTTGTTCCCCAGTGGCGTGGCTTAAAAAAGAGGGCGTTATTATGGGGTTCAGCGGGCCCATAAAACTTCAGCAGCACAGGATAGTGCTTCAGACAGCTTTACCCACAGCTAATACTGTTTCCACACTAAGGATGACCTGAAAGCTGAACTGTGCCCTGGATTCCTTCCCCACATCGTCCTGTCTATAACAGGTCATTTGAACTAGAAGGGGAGGTATGCTGAAAACAGCCCGGCTCAGCTCAAGTTAATGGTGGGATTCGAACAGAAAATAGTACCTAGACGCCTCTTACATTCTCACAGCAAAGTGCAGGTGAAGCTTCATTACTTCATCTTACTGTACATTTACAATCACAGCTTACTAGAAAACGCAGGGGCATACCAGTCCCCAGTGATTGCCAAATCCATTATAAGGCCTTTCTGGGCATTAATACGCCCGTACCACTAAAACTCATATTGTCTGCAAGGGACAGCTTTAATTAAGAGTAACACAGGAATGTCTCCTTCTCTCATTGATGGTTTAACATTCCTAATTAGAAGGTTAACCTTAAAAAACTAAAACAAAAAACAGACAGACAGACAGAAATATAGCACATAAGAAACCAACTGACTCTACGTGAGAATCCCATTTCCCATCAAATGTCTGCAAGCCCTCTCTTTAATAAAGTGTTGCTTTGTAACTGGATCTCCAAAGAACAGGGACCACCCCACTCACTATTAATCTGTAGGAGCAACAGAATCTCTGTTACAATATGCAATATGGCCGTTACCAATTAAGACTTGTGTATTTGAGACCCTGTTGTCCCATTCCATGCACACTCAAATATCTAGCATTCAATAATTAGCCACTAAAATATCCAACCCCTCACACGTCTTAGATCTCACGCAAGTTAGCATCATTACCATAGCAACATCTCTATAGCATCAGAAGACTTTATCAAGGGAAACAACCTCTTATTTCTTAAGAGTTTAAGGACTAAAAATGATGTTCTGACACAGAACAATAAATTGATTAATTTTCTAACAATCACATCTAATCTCTGCTTTGACTTGCGCAAATGCACACACCTCAAAAAACCATGTCTCCATACCAATCCCACTGAAAAGCTTATAAAAACACTCATACCAGTTCATATGCCTCAAACTAATGTGCTCAACTTCTGACTACATTGACTGGTGGGTAAAGCTGTCTGACAGCCAATCAGGTGCTGAGGAAGGTCACGGTCTAGTCATATAGAGAGCAGAGAAGGTGTCTATTTGTGTCAACGTTTCACACAATAACAAATCCAATGTGTCAAATAAATACACCTCCTCCTGAGACTGTGACAAACATCCCTCAACCACCCATATCAAGTTCCCTCAATATCCTGCGGACCACAGGGGGAGGGAGAAGGTGCTGGCGTGACAACAGTTGATCACTATATGCCATCGTAGGTGAAGTTCTCCATCTTGACCGTCTGTCTGATGAGCAGCTTAGACTCCCGCCGCTCCTCGTTCTTAATTGACTTGTTGATGTCCATGATCTTTTCACAAATGTATTTGTTCACTTTGGACAGTCTCTGTGTGATCTCTGCGCTGTCGGCTGTCTCTTGAGACACTCGGTCATAGAGACACTCTGGAGAGGGAGTGGGTGTGAGTAGTCAGACTAAATCAAATCAAATTGCCAATAATAAGATAGAGTGTCTAATGTTTCTTTCAAATGTTTCTATGATTGTTCGGCAATATGAAAAAGGCAATCACTTTCGTGGACCTCACGTTTTCCAAGTTTGGCTTACAACAGATCTGTCAGAACAAGGATTCACCTCTCTGCAGTCTTGATTTTACAGGTTTAAAGCAGAATCTTACCTCTGACTATCTTCAGTTTGCTGGGTGAGAGTGGAGGTTTGGGCAAGGCGTCTTTCTTCTTCTTGGTGGCAACTCCGGTGACGCTGCGGTTCTTAAGCGTCTCCGTGCCCCAGATCATGACGGCCAGGTTCTTGGTGAACTTGGAGTCTCCCTGGGTCCGCTGCAGCTGGTGCCACTTTTCCTCCTCCACCCAGATCCCACCGCCCAGGTGTACCTGCAGAGAGGCGTGGAAGAGAAACACCTTATTTTACAATGTGCATCTTCAGCACTGCTGTAAACAAAATAATTTTCAAAGTGTCGTGATCAGCACAATGTCAGCAAAGATGAAAAGGCCAGCAGAGTGTTGCTGAGATCAGTTTAGTTTATTTAATCAGTGTAAAGACGGTGGGATAAATGCACTGACACTTTCAACGACACAATGTTCCACACTGGTCTAAGATCCCTCTAGGACTACAATGGACTAAGCTAGATCACAGCCTGCTGTGGCAGAGCTCATCTTACCGGCTCCTGCTTAGAACAATTTAGAAATCCCAAGGAGCACCACTTTCACCAAGGATACATGGGATACATAAATAAGCTTGGGCCACTGGCTGCTTGTAACCTGGATTACCTCCACTGTGTACTTAGCCTGTAGCTCTCTACACACTGTCATTGCACGTCGCATAAGCCTGCACCAAACAACACTCCAAGTCGATTGCCAGCCTAGGCACACTGCCCCGAGTGTTCTAGGTGAGCTAATGCAGCAGGGGGCATGCGACTCTCTTTCTCTTCTCTACTCTCTGATCACTGCAAAGTCTTTAGGCTAGAATCCAAAAGGCTTTTCCATGTGCAGTTAATGTGCTTTAGGCCCCAGTTTTCCCACTGCCCTCAAGTTAGACAATATATTTAATCCTCCCTCTCTGTTGCTCCATCTCTTCTTTCATCCATCTTTCTCCATCTATCCCCCTATGTTTCTACCCCTTCCTCCTCTCACTCTAACCTGTCAGTCACTTTAAATTCCTCTGGTGCAAATAATTAATATGGGGTCCCTGATGTAGGAGAGTTCTAATTTGCTAGTGTTCTTCACGCTTGAAGTGGCTGCGGGCCCCAGAGCTTGTAGTACCAATTCCCCCCTGTCATCGGAGACAGGACGCTGGCTGAGTTACAGCGGTGGGGAGAGCAGAGAACCCTAACAGGCTAATAAACACTGATGATGATGCTGGCTGGGCTTGCAGGAACAATAATAATCTCCTCAACCTTGTTTACCTGCTAAGGTAGGGCAGCCAGGGGAAAAGCCTGATTAAGTACAACGCCATGTTCCCAGGTTCATGTGTATGAAGAGGAAATAGAGCATTTCCTATGAAATCACACTGCTTCCCACGGTCACCCCCAGATAGAGAGCCAGGGATACAGGAGGAGGAATTGAAGGGATCAGGACTATTAGAGGGTGAGTGGTGTTATTGGTAGGGCTGGGTTAAAAATAAAACTAGATTTTCAGATTCAAATCAATCTTCATGTTTGTTTACAAGCGTGGTAACAAACGAGTGTAAAGTCGCCAAAGCCACAGAGAATATAGACTGGGTATCTTGCCTAAATAAATATGGAGAAATCTTGAAGCGCTTAAAGTTGCAGTAACTGTAATATACGGTAAACATTTACCTATTGAGAGTTATGGTAATACAGAGACATGTGTAGAGTAGACCGGGATACGGACTGAGAGAGTTAATGCGTTGTACCAAGTTACCAAGTGTTTAAATAAAAGCCATTGTTTGGATAAAAGCCTCTGTCATCATTTTACAGTAACCATCTGCCGAGGGTGCGACTAACTTAGGAAGGGACTATCCACTAGCGATGGGCGGATCGAAACAGGAATCGATACTTCGATACTCACATGCTACTCTTTGGTATCGATGCCCTTTGAAAAATATCTATTTCAAAGTTATCTTTAGTCCAAAATGCGGTTGCGTCACTCAAGTGCCATAGTTCCCACTAGGAGGTGGGAAACTCCCCAGTTCCAGGACGATATCACCAAACTAAATGTCACAACAAAATCACATGACAATCATACGTCAGCGTTTTCCAAACTCTCCGTTTTCCCTGGCTACACTACAACTTCTGATACACTGCTGTAGCGTGTTGGTCATTTTAAATAAAAAGTACATTAATGTAACTGCTTTGGGGTCAGTTCTTAATGTAAACAGGAATATTTTAATAATGCACCAGGTTAGAGGGTTCCTTGTACAATTTACAGCATTACTTCTCTGAGAATCTCTTTCATATAAGCACAATTTGTATTGTAACTGAAACATCGGAAATCTAATCAAATTGAGACCTTGCGAATCAAAATCGTATCGATTTGGGAAATCAGTGGCGATACCCAGCCCTAGCAATTGGGATAAGTACAGGCTTAAGACAGGTAGGAGTAAATATGGCAGAATGGAAGAGGAGATAGAGTAGATGAGAGGAGACAGGGAATAAGACAAATACCACATTGTAGGAGTGGTAGCAGAGAGAGGGAAATGAGTCCTAAGGGGGAAAACAGTATAGAAGATGGTAATCACATGCTACCCAGAGGTGATCATAAAAAGTTAATTGAATAAAGAGTGGGCACTAGGTCAGATGCGACTGACCTTCCCATCGTTGCAGGTGTATACTGTTCTGGGTGAGGGTGAGTGACTGGAGCTGGTGTTGGCTTCTTCTCTGCACGCCTCCTGGGCCTCAACAATGGGTTCAATCACCTCCGCCTTGATTGTCTGAGTGCCGTTGTCATGCATTGGCTCTGGGAGACACACAAGGGATATTTAATGTTGGGAAGGTACATGCAACAAGACTGCACCTGTGAACATGTCAAGTTGAAGTAAGGTGAAAAAGCATTTATCAACTGCTAGTCAACTTCCCAGAACAACAGATGATGACACTATAACACAACAGAGCCCAAAAACGTCTGACCACGTGCTAGCTGTCAAACAGCCAGTTGGGCTTTAACTCTTGCAGTATCTAGCAGCATGTGGCCAGGGAGTTTCCTGGTCTTTAGCCTTGGACCAGTGCTCACCTGCCTGCCTGCTTGCTTCTCAGCTTGGGGCTAGGCTTCCCTTTGCCTCGAGAGAGGCGGTTATATCAGCCCAGTAGCTAAGCTGGCTTGGTGGCTGGCCACACTAAGCTCCAATGTAGCTGATGGGTTTTAATATTGGTCAGCACACTACATCCCCTACCCTACAGCACCCCAGGGTGCTCTAATCTTTAGCTTGTCCATTAGATGGTCTAGCCAGTAGCCTGGCACCTCTGTCCAGCCCCACAGGAGGGATGAGGTTAACAATAGCATCTGGCAAAGCTAGTGTTTGTATACTGCTGTGCACAATGATACCACTTGTAAACACACTCACCACTACAGTCCAGACTCAACACACAATAGCTAAACAGATCTACCATACCCTTGAGCAGAGTTTCCGTTAGCTGGTATATGGCGGAAAATATGACAAATCAATCAATCAATCAATCACATAATTAAATGATATTGTGTGACCTATAGAACTTGTTGCTGGCAAAGATTGTTAGCAACTATGACATTTGCACAGGCATTTCTCCAGCTTGCGTCAGGTCGGGCTTTTCTCCTGCTTTTTCTCCTCGGTCGTGAGGTAAAAAATGGTCTAGTGGAAATCATGCACTCTCTTTGCTACATACAGTAGGGTCTTTGTTGTGAAATCCATATATATACATTTCAATATAGACAGCCGTAGAAGTGGAATTATTTGCCTGAAAAGACAACTTAATGGCAACAGCTGATCACTGTCAAATATAAAGGCATATTCATAGTATTCCCATGATGTCATATGCATTTCCTACCAATATGGTTTTTTACCATTAGATTAGATTGCCCTTTATTGATCCCCAAGGGTAAATTCAGGTGTCAGAGCAGCAATTGGCAGAACAATGCCAGAAATAGGCACAGCACCTGTTATTTTTCTACCAAGAGGGCTGTGTGGTGATGTAACAGAATACTATGAATTAACCTATTAAATAAATGCCTAGGCTTTTAACTCTATTACTCTATATAACTATTAATCAGAGCAAATTACAATGATTGAGTAGGTAGGGGGTCCATCTTAAGCATACTTTGACAGGACATTATGGAGGGACTGAACGTGTGACCTTTCCGTTATAGGATGGTCACTCTGACCACTGGACCACCCTGCCACCCTAACAACAACAAGATTAGCTGCACCAAGTGCAGCACAGTAACTCAGCTATGGTCTACGTTAGTTCCATTTAGAAATATATTTTTGTATCTTCATTTAAACGGAATAAAAGTGAACTGCAGTTCTAACTGCTTATCTACTCAGGGAAGGTCTGAAAAACATTGTGAAACTATTTTAGGGCCTTTATCTTAGAACTTTGTTTCACAGCATAGCAATATTCAAGCCATAGC
This sequence comes from Acanthochaenus luetkenii, assembly GCA_900312575.1. NCBI lineage: Eukaryota > Metazoa > Chordata > Actinopteri > Beryciformes > Stephanoberycidae > Acanthochaenus > Acanthochaenus luetkenii. Next base: position 12,326 of record OMOT01081545.1, read on the forward strand.
TTCATAATATTTCAGATTCAAGTGCAAGATACTAGGATTGTTCGATATGACGATATATATTATGGGACGATAGAAAATGTCTATCATGTTTTGCCAGCATATTTTGAATACAACTATCTAATTTTGTACGGAAAAAAGAAAGAAAGAAAAGAGGCATGTAGGGCTGGGTTTAAAAAAAAAGAAGTTCAGATTCAAAATCGACCTTCATTTGAATGATCAGATATAGATTCATAAAATCACGAGATCTATCATTTAATATATGCCTTTTCCCGTAAATGTGGGAAGCTTTAACCCCATTAGTCGCGTGACCAGCCTTTGGTTCTTTGCGCAACGAAGCCTGAGGCCACTTAACAGGTTTACACCATTTCTGCCACATGTGTCTCTGCCACGTTTGTTTACAAGCGCGGTAACAAACGAGTATAAAGTCACCAAAGCAACAGAGAATGTAGACTTGATATCTTGCTTAAATAAATATGGAGAAATCTTGGAGCGTTTCAAGGAGCAGTAATTGTCATATACGGTAAACATTTACCATGCAATGTTACGAGAGTTAAGAGAGTTACGGTAATACAGAGACGTGTAGAGTAGACCGAGCTCAGGAGGTAGAGTTCCCGCCCCGTAACCGCAAGGTTGGTGGTAAGAGTCCAGCTCCTCCCGGGGATAAATCTGTTGTAGTGTCCTTGAGCAAGACACATAACCCCAAATTGCTCCCCAGGCGGTGTACATGGCTGCCCTCTGCTCCGGCCCCCCTAGCATGTGTGTGTTTATGCAATCACTTGTGTATATCTAGGGGGGATCCGTGATGGGTTAATGCAGATAAATAATTTCACTATGTGTGCGGTGCTCTGTGCATGGGTGTGACAATAAAGTCAACAATAATTATGAATGTGTCATGCCAAGTTACTAAGTGTTTAAATAAAAGCCATTGTTCGGATAAAAGCCTCATCATTTTACAGTAACCATCTGCTGAAGATGCGGCTAACTTAGGATAGGACTATCCACTAGGCATGGGCGGATCGAAACTGGTATCGAAATTCACATACTACTCATTTGGTATCGATTCCTTTTGAAAAGTACCAATTTAAAAGTTATTTTTAATACAAAATGCGGTTGCATCACTCGAGCA
>OMOT01081546.1:0-15555 GCA_900312575.1 Acanthochaenus luetkenii
TTTTTTTAATATGGGGGAATTCTTCTTGTCTGTCATTCTGTGTCTCTCTGTGTGTCAGTATTTCTGTCACTGAGACTACTTTTGCCTGTCTGTCTGTCTGTCTGTCTGTCTGTCTGTCTGTTTGTCTGTCTGTCTGTCTGTCTGTCTGTCTATATATCTGTCTGTCTATATATCTGTCTGTCTGTCTATCTATCTATCTATCTATCTATCTATCTATCTATCTGTCTGTCTGTCTGTCTGTCTGTCTGTCTGTCTGTCTGTCTGTCTGTCTGTCTGTCTGTCTGTCTGTCTATCTATCTATCTATCTATCCACATTGCCTCAGAGCGCTTGAATGAAATGATCTTGACACAGATCTCTTCTTTGCAAACATTCGGCTCCATGTGGCTTCAGCTCCTGTTTGGACAGCACTGAAACAATCAGATCTGTGTTCAAAACCAGTCTGATTCAGCTGTCATGAATAGGTGAGAAGAAATCATCAGATTGGAGCAGGTAGTTCAAATCTGGCCCGTGTTGACTGACACCAGTCAGCGGAGAACAGAATGTGTATCTGTATTTGTAGGGAAAGAGCTGTCTTTCCTCTTTCCTCTCTATCCCAGACTCTGGCCTCATTTACTGTTATGGTTCAAATCTGATCCTGTGAGGCAAGTTTGTATATGTGTGTGTCTGTGTGCGTGTGTGTGTGTGTGTGTGTATGTGTGTGTGTGTGTGTGTGTGTGTGTGTGTCTGTGTCTGTGTGTGTCTGTGTGTGTGTATGTGTGTGTCTGTGTGTATGTGTGTGTATATGTGTGTCTGTGTGTGTGTGTGTGTGTGTCTGTGTGTTCTTTAAAATTGCGGTTTATTGCTGTCTAAACAGAAGAAGAAAAAAAAGATTTCCCTTTGTTTTCCCCCCACACTTTGACAGAAATGAAAAGATCACGTTGCATAGGTGAAAAAATAAAAATTAAAGATCAAAAAAGGTTTGATCCAGTAGCACAGGACAATAGCGCCCCCCAGTGTTTGTTTTCTATATGAATACTGTTGTTAAATGTCAAATTCTCTTTGCAGTGATTTATTTATTGTAGCATCAACGCACCACTTTGATTACTGATCCAACTGTTCAGAAATAGGGCTTTACATAGCATCATATATACATACTACAACATATACCATAATACACACGAACACATTTTCAGTTCACCTGACCTGCATGTCTTTAGACTGTGGGAGGAAACCCATGAGAACACGGGGAGAACATGCAAACTCCACACAGCAAGGACCGGGGCGGAGATTCGAACCCACGACCTTCTTGCTGTGAGGCGACAGTGCTACCCACTGAGCCACCATGTCGCCCGCAATATTTAAATAGTGCTCCAGTGACAAAATAGCAGTTCCATAAGCTTTATCTTTTGAATTAAAATCCTTGGAGACTAGAGCTATACTGGTTATGGGACTCTTTGCATGTTCATCCATGAGGATGTTGGGCCGCCATCTAGAGGACTCAATAGGTGTTTAGTCTATAGGTGTTATGGACTGTATCGGGGCATAATCACCTCCAATTGAAAAGACTATAGGCTCCATGAATGATAAATTAACATACGAATAGAAAAACATAGCTCAAGTAATTAGTAATTTCCAGTTCTTAGCCTTGATTACACTTGATTACATTAAACATACAGTATGTCGATTACTGTGTGTTAAGACTCATTACTTGAGCTATGTCTTTCTATTCATATGTATTCATCCTTGATCAGTTTCTCATTCACGGTTGACGCCTCCACAGAGAAACATGCACACTGCATTATTTCATGTATTCTTTGCATACAGTGTGTCTTTTGCACTTCTTCCCTACTGTGACACATTATTCATAATCCCTTTTTGTAGGTTGGATGAATGGGATATCCACTCATCCATGGGATATTTACATGGGCAATTTCCTATCAATATTTAACCAAGGTGAGGAACCATGTGACTGACAGGATTTCAAAAGGTGCCATTGTACTGTACTTTTCTCCAGTTCCACTCCCTGCCACAGGATGAAATGTCCCATTCTTATCACATACAGCAGACAAATAATGTATCATCACAGGCAATTCATCGTTTTAAATGAATCTTTGTCGAAGTGCATGAAGCTCCCATATTAACGTATTCCAGAGGCCTGTGGATCAGTATTGGCAAAAGAAAAGGTAAAGACAGGATCTGCTCTGACAAAGTGCCTGCCTGGTTTGTTTAATGACATTTGAAGAACTTCATCTGAATATCCCATTGAGCCTAATGAGGGATACATCCTTTCTCCCTGGAGCAAAAGTCCTGTCTCTGTGGGAACCGACTGATAGCAGGTAGACTTTGGCCTGGAGGGAAACCAACACTACAGGAAGAGCAGCCAAGCAGATTCCTGCACGTCACACAGGAGGTAAGGGGTATCCGAATGGATTAGAGCTGTTATTAATTGATTTATGTGAACAGACCTAAGTCAAATAGTAAGCAATCACATTTTGAAGACTTGGAATACAGGAGGAATACCTCTGCAGTGCCCGATTCGTCATATCTCGTAAGTGACATTCCAGTCTTTCAGGCTGTTCTAACCATTTGGAAACCAAGTCATGTAGTTCAAATATTTTGAAACTATGCTCAAATATGTTTTTGCCCCGATCTGTCCATCACAGGTTTTGGTTTGCGGTGTTTGCAGTGGGGGGAAGCTGGAGAAAGAGGGTTATATATAAGAGCGAATGTGTGATTTTAGGTGGCAGATCAGTTGTCACTGCCATGAGTTCATAGGTTATTATTGATTATTCCGTAGTATCTATAGGGAAGTGAAATACTTTTGCTTGCTCTATTGCATAAACACGTTTCAGGCAATGTTGATGGGAATGTGAAACTGTTGTGAGGGTTGCTCATTGTGTGGGCAATAACTGATATTCATTGCATTGCAGTGAGAAGGATTAATGCAAAACCAGGAACGTAAAAGGGAATCTGTCACTCTAATCTCTTTACTCTTTAATAGCACTCCTTGGTTTACTGAGTATCTGTCCTCTTTGATGACAACCGAATTTCCTTCGAGATCAATTAAGCACCATCTATCTGACCATGCCATATACACACAGTTCTGGTGAATGGAAGCGACCATAGTTATGGATGTTAGTCATATTTGTGTGATACATTAGTCCATAATTGCCCCATTTGCCAAATTTACATCCCCGATGAAACCATTATCACTGGTCTCTATATTGTCAAATGTGTCATACTCAATATCTTACCATTTTCTTTTCCTCATTTGTTGAAACTGTCAGTTTGTGTAGAATGGACCAAACTAATGACAACGGTAACAGTAGCAATGAACCTCATCCCCCGCCGTATAACCTCCAGGACTGTGGTCAGAGTCCTTACCCAGGGATGAGCTACCAGGTTAGTACCAGTCTAACATTTGAATAAGCCTGATGGGAGGAAAGAAAACTATCCACCCACCGTCCAAAATGTGAGGATTGGGACAGTGAGCTAAAACCAGGCTTATTTAGCTGTTCACCGTTTAACCGCATAATATAGATTTAATATAATGTAAAACCTTGTTACAGTAATGTCCACCATGCACTACTTGCACATTTGATTAAACATGTATAAATAATACTCACTAATTTACATGTTTATATTTCAATGATGTTCATTCCCTTCCTTTCATTCAAATCAAAAAGTAAAGAGACTGTAGCACGGAAATCCACCGTCTAAGTAATTTTGGATTTGAAGGTTGTTTGAGCCCAGCTCTGGTGTCTCTGATGTCTCTGGTGCCTCTGATGTCTCTGGTGGATTCACCAGGTTGGAAGGCAGAACCTTGCGGTGGTCTCTCCTCCTGGCCCTTATGATGACATGGTCCAACCTGTGGGCCAGGCAGCTGCAGGTGGCCAGCAGTTTGGTGAAGCACCACCTGACTACTCTCAAGGCTTTCAGGACGACAACCGCTTCAGTGATGCTGCCATAAGGAGAGGTGAAGGAGGGAGGGATAGACAGAGGGGAAATAAGAGTGTGTGTGTGTGTGCAGTCAGGGCCGAACCAGAATCAACAATATTTACTCTCTCATTTGCTTTGCGATGTTTTCTTGAAATGGATTTGAAATGGATTAGAAATTGAAAATAGCTCCCTGCTCCCTGATGTGCCCTGCTCAGCTCTTCACCTCCCAGATGACACAAATCACTAAACACCAGGGGATGAAATATGGGTTCAATGAATACAGAAACATTTTGAAGTTTGCACCATCAGCCCTGCCTTCGTGTCCGCCTCCTTTGCTGTGTCTCTTTGTATGTCAGCCTGATTTGTTTGTCTGTTTGCCTGCCTCCCTGTCTGTCTGTCTGTCTGCCCTCCTTTCTGCCTGTCTATCTGGTCTGTCTTATTATTTGTCGTTGTTATTATTTCATGAGCAGGTTTCATAAGGAAGGTCTACTTGACCTTGATGATTCAGCTTCTGGTGACCATTGGGATCATCTGCGCTTTTCTCTACTGGTGAGTCACCGTTACACTGGGGATCTCCTTCCAAAAGAGATTCATTCCTGTCAGCTCTTCATCTCGGTCCCTCAGGCTGTCGTCGTGTAAGAGCAACAAACATCACACGGGAGCACACGTCCTATAGTTGTCCAACGCCCCCCCCAGGAGAGTACTGTATGAAAGAGCATGCTTGCCACATCATATATTTGCTTGAAGTAGCATGAAATCTTTATATGTTTTGCATAATGGATGTGGTAGAACACTGCTACAGTAATCCCTTTTCATAAATTGTATTCAGCTCCCATGTGCACAATGACTGTCCTCTGTTAATATTTAATACATAAATTCTACTGGTTCTATCAAACAAATGGTCTCCCTCTCCCCACCTCTCCTCTTTTCTTACTGAATTAAAGGGAAGCTCTCAAGGAATGGACGTTGTCCCACTATTGGTTCACCTACACCATGATGTAAGCATCAAAGCAGAACACATTTGGTTGGAATGTCTAGACACTGCACTTCCCCAGTTTGACCACCTACAAATCTTCCCACTGACGAGTTATGCAAAATGAAAATGTCACCCCATGAAATCTACACGAGTGAATCTAAAACTGCCACCCTACTCGGATTTCTACAGCGGGCATAAAGAATGCCCTCAGTAATTTCACATTTTGAACGCAGTGCGTTTCTCTGTTTATACCCTGTTTATTTATGCTATTTACAATGCACTCTATATTCTCTGTGAAATAGGGTGGCGGTGATAGTGCTCATCATTGCGTTGTCCTGCTGTGGCAACCTCCGTCGTCAAGTACCCCTCAATTTCATTGCCCTGAGCTTGTTTGTGAGTAGAGCCAGCGCCAGCCAGGCATCAAATTAAACCCCCTCCACTCCTGCTCTATTTCACTGCGTTCACACGTTTTTGTTTCCCCCATGTCTGTCTCTCTCTCTCAGACTATTGCAGAGGGCCTGATGCTTGGATCTGTGACAGTGTGAGTGTTTGTGTCCCTGGATGAATCCCCACCTGATGCTGACTGATTTACACAGGAGCAAAAAACAACAACAGCAACATTAATAACCCTATGTGATCCAGATCTGATGGTTTGTCGATCATCCAGCAATGAAGCTATTAAACCTGATCAAATATCATTATGGAATCAGATTGTCCGTGTCTAGTCTTAGTTTAGTGTAGTTAGAATATAAATCGGTTGTGTCGCATCAGCAACCAGTCAGCAGTGTAAACACAGTTTGTTGGTGCCCATGTAAACACAAGCCACCTTTTCCATTAATGAGACACTTTCCTTTTTCAGCTGCTTGTCACTCTGATAGAGATAGTATCACCGGGGTTTGGGAGCTTGAAGCCTCGCTATCAATTAGAATGATCATATTTATAGGATATTGCCATAACTGACGCTTGTATTGATATAAAATGAACACAGGGTTCATATATATGCATATGCAATATAATATATATAATGCAATGCACATCTAAGTATGGTCTCTGTGATCGCTCTGGTTGAGACACATAGTACAGACTATTAAATGAAAAAACAAAATGATGCTTTCCTTTTTGGCTAGAACAGTACCCCACTGTTCATGTACCCACTCTGTCTGCTGACTGGTCAGACATGACGCTACAGGGTTCCATTCCCATTGCATATCTGTTTGATTTCTCTGTCTGCAGGTACTTTGAAGCTGAAGCTGTTCTCTGGGCCGTGGGGGCGACAGCGTTGGTGTCCTTCGCTCTCAGTCTGTTTGCTATGCAGTCAAAAGTAAGATCTGTCACACACTCTGAACTCAGTTTGCAGTGCAGCCGAAAGTAACATTTCATAAACTGCAAGGAGTCGGCTAGGCTATGCAGTCAATGTTACATTTCCATATACAGAGTGAGCTGCTTGCCATGCAGTTAAAAGTACAGTTTTTTATGCAGTGTTTGCTCTGCAGTCAGCAGTAAATGTTTAAAATACAGACTTGTTTTTGCTATGCAGACAAAACTAAGATTACTTAAATGCTGAGATCTGTTGGCGACCCAATCAAATACTCTACTCAAACTCTTTTTGCAATGAAAAGTAAGTTTTCTCATGGCCCCCTATCAATCCTATCTTATATATCCAGCACAGATGCACAGACTCTGAGAGGGCTGCCTATCATGTAACTGCAACGTCTTGGGTTCGAAATTGGCCTGGAATCTTTGCTGCCTGTTACATCCCCTCCATTTTTTCTTCTTCTGTCTGTTAAATAAATCAGAAATGCCATACAATCTTTAAAAGGTCACTTTCCCAGAAATGTTAGGGGGGTCCGGGGGCATGATGCTACCCCAGGGAGACATCTTTGAAAATCTGCTTTTAAAGAATAATTTCTGGTGAGTTTTGTGCAGTGTTTCAAAGGAGAAAATGCAGTATATACACACATGTTTGACCTCTCACTGAGATTAATATGTAATAGAATCAAAAAAAGTATTAATAATTGATCAGCTTTGAAATATAAAATACCCAAAACAGTTTCTTTGTTTGGCAAGATAGTTTCCATTTCCATTTTCCATAAACTAAGAAAAAATATGCTTTCATGCAAGATTAGAAAGCACTCAAGCAGTATTAGTATTTCTAGATTATGTCACTTGGTTTATACAAAATAGCTAGTGTTGATATTATCCAGTAATTGAAATGTACAAGTGTCATTACAAGTTGCATTGTTGTATCAATAAGAGCCAATAATAACTTTCTTTTTATATAGCACTTTTCTAAAGTGCTTTGCACAACTCTTTGTTGCCTTTGAGAATTGCACCAGGCTGCTGAAAGTGAGGAGGCATGTTGTCACTTTATTGATAGTTTGCTAAACACTTGAAGAGAGGTATGTGTAGAAATACAGCGGTATAAATGCCCTTCAGATTGGAAATGTGCCCCTTTAGCTTATAGCTCCTCAGGTGATCAGTATTAGTGATGCTCCTCTAGAAACTCTATCTCTGTGTTTCAATCTGAAATGGGCATGTAGGGCAAAAGGGAAACCCACCACCCACCCACCCGCTTTGCAACCATATTGATTTCAATGCGTCTCTTCTCCCCCTTTCTGTGTGCACCAGTGGGACTTCACCGCGGCAAATGGGTGCATGTGGGTGTTTGGCTGGACCCTCTTGTCGTTTGCATTGCTCTGTGGGATCATGCGATCCCAGGTAAATCAAGTTTAGTCTCCTCTCTATGTGACTTCCGTATTTAACTGAATAAAAAAACGTCTGCTGATTTTGTATCTCTGATTCTTTCAACAGTATGTTTACATTGTATATGCCTGCCTGGGAACCTTGGTGTTTTCCATTGTAAGTACACTCTAAATTGTACAAAGGGTTGTTTTTCTCCATCACAGGTTGAGCTGAAAACAGGCTGAAAATGACCTTTTCAAACGTCATAAAAGGAGGCTTAATGTCAAGTTAGTCCACGCAACATAGGATCTGATCGGCCACGCGGCCTGCCTCCAATGTCTGTCACAATGGTTTGCGTAGAAGGGAGACATAATTTATTTCTTAACAGCAGTGGCCTACACTGTCACAGACACGTCTCCGCATGCCTTTGGCATTAACAGCAAATGTTGTGACCCGTCCCGTCAGCTGGTGGAACGAACTGACTGCACACGGCGCTGAATGGGCTGGCAACTGGTTTTCAGCCGCCGAATTTCAATGTCACACTTATTTATTTATCTGTGCAGTCCCAATTAAAGTGCCCATGACATGGACTCCCATTACTTTTACTTCCTGGAATCGTTAATGGCGACCTCATTCTGTCCCAGTAGGTGTGAATAAAAAGTCCAACCAATAAAACCATCACATATTTTTAAACAATCCCGCCACTCCACCCCTCCCATCAAATAAAACTGTCTTTATCTCACTGGCTAATATTCCATTGGTTTACACTTTTGAATGATCCCTCACTGCGTTATGTCCCGCCCCAACATCCTGTTTCAACAAGAAATTCAAATCAAGGAAGTAAAGATGCCGTTTCATGGGGTCTTTAAAGGAATGCTTTACCCTAAATCAGACCAATTACATTTTGATTAAAATAGCATATTGCATCCCATAAATTAATCAATTTTAAAAAAAAGTAATCGATGGATTTTGAGAGTCAAGTCAATAGCTCCAGTAACTCCAATTCCCAAGATGCACATTTGGAAAGGGATAGGTTTGTGTAGAGAGGCTAACGTTAGCCTAGGTCAAAAACACGTTAGCTAGCTAGCATTAACATTACTTTGGGTTTGGGTTGCTTCTTCCAATTAGGCTTCGGCAACAGGAAAAAGTTTTAGGACATTTGTGTCCAAAAAAGCGGCATCGCCTCTATATCTCTTTCTTTCTCTCTCTCTCGCTTCTCTTGCTCTCCGTCTCCCCGGCTACTTTCACTTTCATAAGAGCTGAAGCTGCTGCTCTATGGGAGCCGGAGGCGACTGTTTTCCCTACTTCCGTCGTAGGGGGAAGACTTTTACTTTTAAGAACGACATTCTATATCAACGTCTCAGAAACAGCTATATGCACAAAAAACATATTTTCAGACTCAGGGAGGGGTGGAATGTTTCACAAAATGGAGGTAAAGTCGATTTAGGGTAAAGTATCCCTTTAAAAGAGAAAAAAATACAAGGCCTGGTTTTTCGAAACTGACTCTTTCATGAAACACACACACACGCATTGCCTTCAGAATACCCATCCAGACATCAGCGTTGTGTTAGAATATTACATGTGACATAAAGAAGCATCTCATCTTTCTGTTTCTCTCTACCTGTCTGTCTTCCTCTGTCTGTCTCTCCAGTACTTGGTGCTTGATACCCAGCTTATCCTGGGTGGGAAACACAAGAGGTATACAGTCTCTCCCGAGGAGTATGTGTTTGCTGCTCTCAACCTGTATTTGGACATCGTCTCCCTGTTCCTCCTCCTGCTGCAGCTCATCGGCCTGTGCCGTTGATACAAGAGCCTCCATCACGACGGCGGACAGGCCTCCCAAAGGCAACACTAAAGCCGTTTCTACACAGGGGTGGAAGAACGTCGACGTAATTTTTGATGAAAATGTAATGTATCAAATTGTTGAGTAGGTATCAAGATTCATATTGAATGGAAAGATAATCACACCCTCCTTCTGAAAGACACCTGCTCTCTCTGTATACTGTGTATCTGGAGAACTATGGACATAGTTTGTCCTCCACCCCCGTCTGCCATCGCCTATGACACCAACCTGGTCTGTCTAAACAAATAAAACTGACTTTTTCAAGAATGTCCTGTATCTAACGGATACAGCCGATTCAGCTGGAATGGATCTGAGCAGGAGAGATTCACACCCCACCATTAGACCTCCACAGATGTCTGCTGTCATGACCTATCATTGTGTCTGCATTATTCAGGACAAGATATGTCCAGCACATATATATTTATCAAGGTTCTACATGGCAATGCAATATGTTGTGTGCAAGAGTGTATGCTTTTTATCATTACATGTAGGCGACTTGACCACCTGAGCTGGTATAGAGATGGGAGCTTTTCTTTTCTTTTGAGACTGATTAAATACTTTGTCATATTACATTTTGATTTGATACAGATTTGGCTCATTGTTTTTATTATTTAATTATTTCCATCAGATTGGTCATATAATTTACTGATTTATTGATGCCGTTTAATGATCACTGCTTTGGTTGCTTGACTTATTGATTCTAGCATATCATTGATTCTTTATGATTCCATTATTTTTACTTTTATAAAAAATTATTAAATTCCCCAAATTGTTTATTTTGCCTGGATTCTTTATCCCATCAGTATTTAACTAAATAAACAGTAAAACAATCACAAATGAAAAACAAAACAAAAACAAGCAAAAGTAAAACTCAACAGTTTATTGGCATCACACATCAAACATTTGTCTTTCATATAAAGAGGGAATGTATCAAGTATAGACTACGAAAGTGCAAATAGCATTTCAAGGATTAGTTGCTTTAAAATAGAAAATCTCAATGTGTTACAAAATGTTTGCCATTTTAAAATAAATCACCTTGACATTGGAAGTCAAATACAAAGGAAAATACAAATTCCATTTAGATTTGTACCCAATTCATGCACAGCATACAGTTACAGAAAAAGGACAAAATATGTTGCCTCCTCTTTAACCCATTTGTCCAACAAAGTTAGCTCCACTAACCATATGAACCATATGATAATCAGTGTCACAACTTAGAGATCAATACATTTAGATTTCATGTGGCTCAATGAGTCTGCTAGAATACAAAGGTAACTTAATTAATTAGTCACAGTCTGGGAAAAAAATCAATAATTGAGTCTTAATTATAACATACCAACCTTACTTATACTCCACATACTTTGTAGACAATTAATCAATATATTTGAACTCACTGTCCGTTTTCTTTAATAGACCATTGAAAAAGAAATCTAATAAATACCTACTTTATATTGCGAGTTTCCTCCATTTTAGTGTCTTCAGCTAAGGTACACATACAACCAATTCCTGTCAATACAATGTTTTTAGTTTCTAAACCACAGACAAATCAATTGTATTGTATCAAAAGGAGCAACGTTAAGAAGCCCTACTGCCAAAAAATAAGAATTAAAATGTTTTCTTTTCATATTTGGAAATTAGATTACCATATATGGGAGGCTACACATATTTAGAAAAATGTAAAAGGTCTTGTTTGCACACCATTGTTAACTTTATGTGAGATAAATAATTTTAAAGGTAACAGGTGTTTACTTTGTATACACTGCTAGTAAATACTGTGTAATAAGCACTCCAAAAAAATGTGTCCAAAAATGAAATAATGCTGATTGACATAAAGGCACTGTAATGAATTGCGTAGAGAACTGTTTCAAAGCCATGGCCTTTTTAAGATGCAATACACATAAATCCCCCCTCCCATGCGTTACACTGCAGCCCTGGAGATTTGCAGAGCTTTATGAAGGCTTAGCCTAAATTGCAGTTTCAAAGAACCCAGTGTCAAATTACAGTGATTGATTAATTAATTCACAATTATTGAATGTGATCACCTGATTACCTCTTCTACCGGCCTTTCCTGCATTATATAAACAACATGACTACTCACTATCTATTTAGGCCGTCTTACATTTTGGAGATGCTCCACATTCAGCTACAGTACAAACATTAATTCAAGACAGGCTACAATGGAATTCAACGTATGCCATTACAATGGTGTGAACTGAATATTCTGCAGCACCATTGGGACAACAGCACGTTTTAGGATTGAGGCCTTGAGATTAATACCATTGTCAAGTCCATTTTGAAATGTTTTAGACTGGACAGCCTACTTTCATTCGAATAATTAATCCAAATTATTTTGAGTATGAATGTTTTACACAACCTCAGGAACACCACATAACTATAGATATAGAACACACTACAGCTAACATATGGCTGTCTGACTGAGACCTTCACATTAAATTTTAGCTGGGTCAATGAGATTGTGGCAAGCAGGCACAATTTGCTTTGAGTAATCCACTTGGTGATAACAAACTGTGCTTTTGCTAGTCCCTGTTTGGCACCTATAAAGTAGGCAGATATGGACCGTACACTATGTACAGTTGAAAAACCTAACGTTACCTCCAATCCACACATACAGTAGGCCTTTACTCCAGTGGGGAAAAAAAATTATATGCCTACATATGTACTAGGCTAAATTCTCTAAAATATGCGTCTCCTCTAACAGATTTCAGAAAAAGCAACTTGTTATATTTATATCACCACACAATCCATTTTAGGAAATAATTCTAATAAAATTGAATGTCTCTTTCAGTTAGTGCTTTTCTTTCTAGGAATGAAACTGTCTAGCCATCAGTCGCTTGGGGTGGGGTGGGGTAATATGATTGCAACAATATAGGCTCACCATCATACAGTCACCATCGAACCTACAGTTGTCTGCACTAAAGCTGAGAATCTTCTAACTCCTTCCCACCCTTTTCAACCAGCTACCGACCTGTCACACATTCTTCATCCCTGTATACATTCCACCTGAGTCCTACTCAAGGAATAGGTAAGAGACTATTCATATTACTCAGTTCTACTTTGCAATCCAGAGTGGTTTTCAGCCTTTGAAAAAAACAAAAGTTCCTTCCTGTCTCAACCAATCAGATCACACCAAGTGCACTTGCTCCTCCCACTCGGAGGAGCTGGTGCTGGGCAACTGGTCATACACAGAGTCGCATTGCGGAGTGTCGACATGGCAGACCTTCGCACCTCCCCGCTCAACATGGTCGCTGCTTGTGTCAAGAGTGGCCATGTAGGGTAGCTTCATGGTGTCCAACCCTGCTAGATCTAACTGGGTCGGCCTCTCAGTGACAGCAGACTCCTTCTTCTCTATGTCACTCAGTCTCTGAGGGCAGATACCCATATCTGCGATCCCTTCCTGGGGCTTTGTTTTTTCAGGGAGGACGACAACCCCCGCTTTGTCGTCGTCCTCCTGCGGGCACCCTCCTCCGGCTGTGTGGAGCACGTCTAGGTCTGTGTCGGTGGAGGTGGAGGAGACCAGTGTGATACCTTGAGGGTTCATGTCGTGGAACCAAGCCATGATGTTGCCCAGCAGGTTAGCATTTGCTGCTGCCGCAGAGGACGAGGATGGGTCGTGGCTACCACAGGTGGTCGAGTCTATCGTGTCACTGGAGGAGGAGAAGAGACCCATTGATGAGTTGCTGCCACCTGGAGCCACCGGTATCGGCACAGAGCCACCGTAGGTTCGATGGTGACTGTTGCAGCGCTGAGAGGGGACAGAGGTGGGAGCACCGGCAGCAACAGAGTACTGGCTGGTGATGTTGATGTTGCCAAGCCTCGCCAAGTTACCTCCCAGCTCCAGCAGTTCTGAGCTGCTCAGGGAAGCTCTGGGGAGGACCTCCACACTCTGTTCAAGCCTAGAGGGCAGAGAGGTGCCAATAGCACTCAGTGATGCTTCATTGGCAAGGAACTCATGGCTGGTCCCGACACCTATCATCTCAGAGTCCTGGAGTGACAGCTGGATGGCCAGGAGAATGTTAGGGTCATCGTCATCCAAAGAACCAAGAGCCTGCAACAGAATACACACACACAAATGTTTTGTATCTTCATGTTTGTAATAAAAATAAAATATGTTTTGCATTTATTTAAGCGGGTTGACCTCTTGACATCAAGATCAAGAGATCTGGAAGACTGACAGGAAAGGTGAGACCTTTTTCCCCGATCACAATAGTTTCCTTGTTTTGTACTTGATTTAAGCTGTGCTACAAATTCCACCAATTTGACAACTATAGTGTCACTACTACATGTTTTTACAAGGCAGGATGCCCATGGAAATGACACTGAAAGGAAGCACACCTGATACCCATATTCAGAGGAATCCCATTAAGTTAGAAAGCAAACACAGCTATTGCATTATATAGGCACAGCCGTGACAAGAAATTGCTCATAAAAGCTGATTACCTCCGTTTAAGTTTACTGTAACCTCATTTCCACTGTTTGTGACAATGGATTCAACTTTGGATCTATTTTTGTGTTTGTTTGGCAGGGTGCAAATTTGATAAATTAGTAAAAAGCAGTATGCAAGGTCTTAGGGAACTTAACTCTCACTGATTTCTGAGGTGTTTTGTTTGACATTATCTGAAAGGTTTTCCAGTGACATAAGAAACACATGCTGGAAGACTTGAGATAGAGACAGGAGATTAACACCAGTGCACTTACCATCAGAGCACCATGTCTGTATCCACCTCTAACTTCCAGTGCATCTTTGTAAAAAAGAAAAGACAAAAAAAGTCCCACAGTCAAAATTCTATTTTCGTATTAAATGAAAACTTTATAGCAGCACTTGAATAGCAATTCAGCCCACTGCCAAAGTTAGGAAAATCATCATCCTTTTAGTGAACACTGCAAAATGATCAAGTAATAGCAACATGACAGGGTATTTTAAATCTGAATTGCCTTCTCGATAGCAATTTTTGGTGTGTGGGGGTTGATTTTCGCCTAACAAATCACTAGTGACTGACGTATCTGGTCGCTCTGACGTTATTTTCAGTCGACACTACTGCTGTGCAGCCAGTTAGCCACTAAATCCATGGTTAGCCAGTGTATTTAGCAACTTTACCAAGAATATCTGTCTATTTTTAGTGTTTTATATCTATTTAAAATGTCTATCATCCATGGCCATCACCATTTCTGTTGTCTGGCTCTGGCACAGGTTGAAAACATCCCACCTGCAAAGGTGCTTAGCTCGATTATTTCTCCAAGCAAGAACAAGCTGTTAATCAGGGCAACACCGGACTCTCTGAATCACTCGACAATCTGAAAAGTGGGCGGGGCGCGACTCAGGAGTCTGGAACCAGGCTAGGTTACTTGCCTAAAAAAAAAAGCTGTTGTGGTGGTGTTCAGGTATATTTTCATACCTCACAGTTTTTAACTATTGGTAGGTTAGGTTAAACAGCATGTTATTTACAATGTTATTCTAAACTCACACACCCCTCTCCCCACTATCTAGGTTATTTTCTCACCTGGTTCTTCCTGTTCTTGCTCTCTCTCTCTCCATCTTCCTCTCTCTTTGCACTAACAATCACATTCTTATTCAATGATAAATGACATAAAATGACACACTCTTATAATAAAGCAAACTATTAGAGTATTTGTGACATATATAACAGAAGAGGTTGGGGATAATCCACATTTAATAACAGTATATCAATACACCATTGTGGAGTCCACTATGAATGTGGGCAAAACATAAGCTGCCTTGGCATAATATAATAAAATGCAATGCATTTATACAGTGCTACCATGTGGTCTTGCCCACTTTCTCACCTGGTTCTTGCTCTCTCCCTGCTGACTCCATCCTGCCATTTCCTTCTCTCCCCCTCTTTTACCGGGTAAAAGAGGACGTTTGTTCACCCTAACTAAAGTGCATCAGTTAGCAAGCATACAAGCAAGCTGATTAGCTGCGCTAGCTAACATTACACAAACTAACATTAACTCAGCTGCCTTGCTAGCTAGCTAATTAGCGAATAGCATGTATATACAAGGCTCTGACCAACACCATGAAACTAACAACCCGTTTCTCTGTCAGAATAGTCAGCAATTTTATATACTGCTAGCCAACGTTTCACATAGCTACTT